>NW_021026971.1:515745-565727 GCF_004153795.1 Camellia sinensis | reverse complement strand
GATTGCGATTGCTATAGTGTCCAACATATGTGTGAGGTTTGGAAATTCCTTTCCAATAATTTGGGCTATATTTCATGATAAGCATCTGGTGGATCTTGTATGAGAAGGGAAAAAGAAATGGAAGGAAAAGTGGAAAAAAAAACTTTGTTAATAGTTTCATGTGGAAAAACATGCAAAGAGTGAACTGCTAATACATGTATTATCTTATGCAATTTTATCTTTTCTTTTGTGGAGATTTTGTTGGAATTTGTGCTTCATTTGTTGTGGCGCGTTATAGAAACCAAAAACACCCTTTTCGTAGTTTTTAGATAATTAGAGATCGACGATTCTAACTTCCTTTACTCCATTCAAAAGTTGTTCAAAATAATTGATCAAAATTTCCATTCAGGACAATGCATTGTTTAGTTTGGGGGGAGAAAATACTTATTTTGAGAAGAATTTATATATTTGCTTGCAGCTATGAGTTAGTTATTTTGTTAAAAAAAAAAAATAATTTAGTGTCTCAGGTATTCTTTTGTTCTATACATTGAGTGATTGGGCATACTTTGTGGTATTTAATTGCTTTAACTTGAGAATTGTTTTGAAGTTTGATATGCTAGCTACTTTGTTAAAGTATTCCGTGTGTTCATATTTGGAAATCATTGCCCTGCACTTCAGCCACATGAATTATGATTTTTAGTTGATAAGTGGGTATGACTTGAAAATCTTGAAGGAATGATAGTGGAGACTTTTAACCACCAGTGAGTTTTGTGCCAATCATTTATTGGAGGGTTATTATAACATCTACTCTTAATTTTTCTTTGGAAGCGCATTAATTTGTTTGTTTAAGTCTCATTATTTTTTCAATTTTTTGGTTATGCTGAGAACAAATCAATTTGTTATCACACTTTTTACTCCCTCGAGAGATGCATGTTTAGGTTGGGGGGAGAAAATACTTATTTTGGGAAGAATTTTTAATATGTTTGCTTGGTAGAATGAGTTAGTTGTTTTGTTTAAAAAAGAAAAAAAGGTGTGCATGTTAAATGTTATTGTTCTATGCATTATTCGGCATACTTGTAGTATTTTAGTTGCTTTAAACTTGAGAAATTGGTGTTGAAGTTTGATAGGCTAGCTACTTGTGTTAAAGTATTTCATGTGTTTCATATTTGGAAATAATTGACTGCCTTTGGCACATGAATATGATTTTTAGTTGATAAGGGATATGACTTGAAATTCTTGAAGAATGATAGTGGAGACTTTTTAACCTGTATTTTGTGCCATCATTTATTGGAGGGGTTACTATACATCTACTCTTAATTTTCTTTGGAAGGAACATTAAATTTGTTGTTTAGTCTCATTATTTCTTATTTTGGTTGAATGCTGAGAATAAATTCAATTTTTTATGACACTTTTATCCCTTGAGATCAATGAAAGTTGAAGGACATCTAATTCTTGAGAGAATGATTTTAGGCCATCTTTGTTTCTTTGAGCGCCTTTTATTTATTTTCTTTTTTTATTATTAACTTCAGAACCATTGAAACCAATTTGAGCGCTTATGTTACCTTTCTTTGTTAACCCCACAACCCATACTTTTTTTTTACTTTTGTAGATATGTTGGGATTATTTGTAGTTTGACAATGGCAATTTGTTTAAAAAAAAAAAGAAAGTAAAAAAGGAGAAAAGTTGAAAAAAGAAGAAGAGAATAAATGTGTTCCACGAAAGGGAAAAAAAAGAAAAAAAAAAAAAGCAGAGGAAGTAAGTTAAAAAGAACAAAAAGAAAAGTAATAGAAAGAGCAAGGCTTTGGCAGATAATGCTCTAATTGTGTTTATTTTATGCCAATTGTCTAATCAGACGTCCTTTTTTTTATTCACCTTTGGCTTTTTAATTATTTTTTTTCGTAATTTTCATCAACCCAAGCATTAACAAACCAAATAAAAGTCCCTTTTGATCTTGAGTGTGGTATAGTTTACAAGTGGAATGATGGATTGGGGTGATGGTGTGGTAATTTTAAATTTCAGTATTTGATATTTCCATTCATTGGACTATTTTTTATTCTTGCATTATACGCGTTTTTCCAAAAATTAGTAATGCGGGATATTTTGCCTTTGATTTACATTAATTCTAACTCGCATATATTGAGAGTAATTTTTATACCATATTCTCTTGAGTGATTTATTTGTTGAGTGGCAATAACTGGTGAGATTGAGTCAAAGCATGTTTCCAGAAAGAGATTTGGGTTATATTTCACTTTAAGGCTGGGTTGTGTAATGTGTTGCTAAACTTTTTCACACACGCCAAAATTCTGAATGTCATGAGATAATCTTTACTTGCTGCTGTGTTTGAACTTTGATTGGTTTTATCTTGTTAAGGTTGTGAAATTCTGACTTGTTCTTGGACTTTAGGATGAGAACGTAAAGAAATCTTCCGAGTAAAAGAAAATTTTTGAACGTTTTGTGGGTAACATTTCTAGAAATTTTATTTCTCAGTGTTTGATATTCCATTCATGAGACTATTATTTATTCTTTCATATTAGCGTTTTCAAAAAAATTAGTATGGCGGGATATTTTGCCTTTGATTTACATTGTTCTACTCGCATATATTGAGAGCAATTTTTGCAAAGCCAATATTCTGAAGTGATTTAATTTGTTGAGTGCAATAACTGGTGAAGATTTGAAGTCGAAGCATGTTTCAGAAAGAAGATTGGGTATATTTTCACTTTAAAGGGTTAAGTTGTGTCTGTGTTGGTTGAACTTTTTTAAACACAGCTCCAAATTTTGAATGTATGCGATTATCTTTACTGGCTGCTAGTCTTTTGAATCTTTGATTGATTATCTGTTAAGGTTGTGAAATTCATGACTGGTTTTTTTAACCTTGGCATGAGAATGAAAGAAGTCATTTTAGTAATGAAATTTTTGGAGTTTGTGGTAAATCTTTGAAACCAAGAATTTAACTGCGTCATGAGGGTAATCTATTGGATTAAGGGCTTTTGCATGTGCTAAATTCAATCGTGATTTCCTTGCGGAAGGTGGTTTAAGTAGTTGCTTTTAATTTTTCTTTTTGATAATTTATTTTAGTCGCCTTAATTGCTAGTTCCTAATTAAAGTATGGTTGGAGGTGTGATGAATGCTTAAAATTACGTAGTTATTCTAGGATTTTTGGATATTATATTCATTCTCTCCATTTATATTATTGTGATTTAATGTTTTAATTTAAATTTTAGAAAAACTACATTTGAAGCCACGCAATATAAATTGCTCCAACCAGGCCCATAAGACTTGGTTTGCTTTGAAAATCATCTCGTAACATCCACAAAAACCTATCTCAATAGGTTAGACAAGATTTCATTGTACCTCCAGTCCTTTTATGATTTTTTGATTTTGCTCTTCATAATATTTATTTGTTTTCCCTTTTAATTACACCCATCTTTTGTTCCTTGTTTGTTTCTTTTATGTAATATTATATTGGGTTGACTCAGATAATAGCAAGAACACTAAGATCTGACCAACAATGTTGTCAGGGTGCTTGGGCTTCTCGAAATTCAGCGCAACAAGATGGTAATTTTTATCTTAATTTTCTAACCCTCTACATAATATGATATACCTTTTTAACTCACAAACAGTCTTGTGTTTGTAAGCTTTTCATCGAATAAAGATAATATTGGCTATTGCCTAAAGGCAAGGCGGAAGTATAAGTTCCCCAAGAAGAGGGGGGTCAGAGGGATCTGGCTGCCGCTGCAAAGTTTGATAGCCAAAGGGAACACCAGAGGGTTAATACTCTCAGCAGGGTTGCTGGGGAGAACAAAAATAAAATAAAATTAAGTAACTGACGAAGGCGGCCATGTACAAGTCGCCGCGGTAGCAGGGTCCAACTACGGAGTTTGAGCCTTTTATTTATTTTTCTTTCTTTTATTATTACTTCATGAACCATTAGAAACCAATTTGAGCCTTTTATGTTAGCCTTTCTTTGTTTAACCCCACAACCCATACTTTCTTTTTACTTTTGTAGATATGTTGGGATTATTTGAGTTTGACAATGGCAAATTTGTTTAAAAAAAAAAAAGAAAAAAAAAGGAGAAAAGTTGAAAAAAAGAAGAAGAAATAAATTGTGTTCAACGAAGGGAAAAAAAAAGAAAAAAAAAAAAGCAGGAGGAGTAAGTTGAAAAAGACAAAAAGAAAAGTAATAGAAAGAGCAAGGCATTTGGAATAATGCTCTAATTGTGTTTATTTTACGCCAATTGTCTCTCAGACGTCCTTTTTTTTATTCACCTTTGGCTTTTTATTATTTTTTCGTAATTCCTCAACCCAAGCTTTACAACCAAATAAAAGTCCTATTTGATCTTGAGTGTGGTATAGTTTACAAGTGGACATGATGGATTGGGGTGATGGTGTGGTAATTTTAATTCTCAGTATTTGATATTCCATTCATGAGACTATTATTTATTCTTTCATTATAGCGTTTTTCCAAAAAATTAGTATGCGGGATATTTTGCCTTTGATTTACATTATTCTACTCGCATATATTGAGAGTAATTTTTATACCATATTCTGAGTGATTTATTTGTTGAGTGCAATAACTGGTGAGATTTGAGTCAAAGCATGTTTCAGAAAGAGATTTGGGTTATATTTCACTTTAAGGCTGAGGTTGTGTATGTGTTGGCTAAACTTTTTCACACACGCCAAATTCTGAATGTCATGAGATATCTTTACTTGCTGCTAGTGTCTTGAACTTTGATTGGTTATCTTGTTAAGGTTGTGAAATTCATGACTTGTTCTTGAACTTTTAGGATGAGAACGAAAGAAATCCTTCGAGTAAAGAAAATTTTTGACGTTTGTGGGTAACATTTCTAGAAATTTTATTTCTCAGTATTTGATATTCCATTCATGAGACTATTTATTTATTCTTTCA
Source organism: Camellia sinensis (assembly GCF_004153795.1). Classification (NCBI taxonomy): domain Eukaryota; kingdom Viridiplantae; phylum Streptophyta; class Magnoliopsida; order Ericales; family Theaceae; genus Camellia; species Camellia sinensis. The sequence goes on along the minus strand of NW_021026971.1, from coordinate 560,842 downwards.
TATTAGCGTTTTTCAAAAAAATTAGTATGCGGGATATTTTGCCTTTGATTTACATTGTTCTACTCGCATATATTGAGAGCAATTTTTGCACCATATTCTGAGTGATTTATTTGTTGAGTGCAATAACTGGTGAGATTTGAGTCGAAGCATGTTTCAGAAAGAGATTTGGGTTATATTTCACTTTAAGGCTAAGGTTGTGTCTGTGTTGGTTGAACTTTTTTAACACACTCCAAATTTTGAATGTCATGCGATATCTTTACTGGCTGCTAGTCTTTTGAACTTTGATTGATTATCTTGTTAAGGTTGTGAAATTCATGACTGGTTCTTTAACCTTGGCATGAGAATGAAAGAAGTCGTTTTAGTAATGAAATTTTTGGATGTTTGTGGGTAACATCTTTGGAAACACAAGACTTTAACTCGTCCATGAGGGGTAATCTATTGGATTAAGGGCTTATTGCATGTGCTAAATTCAATCGTGATTTCTTGCGGAAGTGGTTTAGAGTAGTTGCTTTTATTTTTCTTTTTGATTTTATTTTAGTCGCCTTAATTGCTAGGTTCTAAAATTAAAGTTGGTTGGGAGGTGTGATGAATGCTTAAAATTACGTAGTTATTCTAGGAATTTTGGATATTATATTCATTCTCTCAATTTATATTTAATTGTGATTTAATGTATTTAATTTAAATTTTTAGAAAAACTACATTTGAGCCATCAACAATATAAATTGCTCAACCAGGCCCATAAGACTTGGTTTGCTTTGAAATCATCTCGTAACATCCACAAAACCTATCTCAAAGGTTAGACAAGATTTCATTGTACCTCCAGTCCTTTTATATTTTGATTTTGCTCTTCAAATATTTATTTGTTTTTCCTTTTAATTACTACCCATCTTTTGTTCCTTGTTTGTTCCTTTTATGTAATATATATTGGGTGACTCAGATAATAGCAAGAACACTAGATCTGACCACAATGTTGTCAAGGGTGCTTGGGCTTCTCGAATTCAGCGCAACAAGATGGTAATTTTTATCTTAATTTTCTAACCCTCTACATAATATATATACCTTTTTACTCACAACAGTCTTGTGTTTGTAGCTTTTCATCGAATAAAAGATAATATTGCTATTGCCTAAAGGCAAGATTTCATATTTTTGTAGATGAGGGAGTAGAAAAGGGGTGCTGTTTTGAAAGAAAAAGCGTGTCATTGTATATGATATGTTTTTAATGTTAATAATGTTTGTACTCAAATGAATTGTTGAGCCTTCACAAAAAGGTTCTTTTGTATAAAACTAGACTACATTTGTTTCCCGGTAAATTGAGATCTAGATGGACCGGCCCTTTCATAGTTAAAATTGTTTTTTCTCATAGGGCCGTTGAGATTGAAAATCCCAAGAATGGTAATGTTTTTAAAGTGATTGGCCAACGTTTTAAACCAGTTTTGGAGAATTTCCCACCTGAAGAGGAGAGGAGTCCATTGAATTAAAAGACCCTATTTATAGAGACCCATAAACATAATAATAAAAGCAATGTTACTTTTAGGAGTTGTTAGTTTTTCGTTTGTAATTTTTTTCCCTTGTGTTTTTGGCAATAATCCCTTGCAGGTTCATGGTTCATCTTTTCTTTTTTAATAAAATTTTTGTTGACGCTCAAAAAAAAAAAATATATATATATATAGGCATGGTTCATTATTTAATGTAATCTCCTAACCTTTGTGATTTTGTTTTTTACATTGAGGACAATGCATCGTTTAGGTTGGGGGGAGAAAATACTTTCTTTGAGAAGAATTTATATGTTTGCTTGCTGCAATGAGTTAGTTGTTTTGTTATAAAAAAAAGAAGAAGAGACCTTGTCTAGCTTAAGAAGCTGTCAAAGCTCGAGCCATGATGGTTCTCATGCAAAATAGAACCAAACGAAACATGGAAAAAAATGACCATGAATTGATTGCAGGTGTTATTAACTTGTAGTTACTATTTATTTGGAATGTTGAAGTATTTTTGGTGCTTGATATTTGCCTCTCTCCTAGTTCTTCCCCCCATCATTATGCTTACATATGTGCTAATGTAAGCATTGTTCTTTTATTCTATAGTTTTACTCAGGAAATTCGTCTATTTTTTCTCTATTTTGGAGAGGTGGTTCTACACGATGCTGATCCCAGTAGGACCTTCATTCATTCATGTTTGAGCCGGTAAAGATGGTTTAGTTTGTAGTCCTTTCACAATAGTTTATTTTTGGGGAAAATATGAAATTATGATTTCATCTAACAATTATTCTCTATTTATGCATATCATATGATAAATCATATTTGAAAATCACTCTTCCAATGTTTGATTGCAGTGAATTTTTAGACCCTGTTGTTGCTGCTACATTGGACTTTCGAAATCTTAACAAGAGAAAATTTCTAACTAATTTCTCTACATTACTCCCTTAGGTATGATTTGAGATTAGCATGATTCTTTGCATAGGATTTAGTTTCTTTATTTGACTGAATTTTCAGATTTAGAAGTAGAAAAGAAGAAATATGACACATGTATATCAAATATTTTGGTAACTTATCTTTCTCTAACATCAGTCTTGCATTTGTAATTTTTCCCATTAATGCTAAAGCTCATGAAATGTAGAGAAGTAAGTTCCTTGTGTCATCTTTTTCGTTCCGTTCTTAAAAGATATATTTCATTTATTTTATTGGAATGATCTTAGTTATAATTCGTGCAATTGTTGTGTCCTTTTAACTTGATATTTGTATATGACAAATGCTAAAAGTGCTGAATATTGGAATTGAAATATGGAAGTGTCTTGAAAATAGGTCAAATAGTTAAAAGAAGTGCATTAATTTCAATAAAAATTGCATTGAATTTAATAAGAAGTGTCTTGTGTTTTCAAATTTATTTTTTGGTCTACTTTTCGTGTCCCAGGGCACTTTTTAGCAAAACCCTTCATATATATTGGTATTCATAATTGTAGTTTTATTTTATTTTTGTCTTGTCAATGCTACTTCAGAAATAAATTTCGTTGCTTATGTGATGCCACATCTTATTTTGTATGTTTAAAGTTATTATGCACCGTCCCAACCTTGTTGGAACAAAATATGGTATAGTAATTTCGTATTGAAATTGATTGAGATTAATGGAAATTTTGACAACTAAACACATGTTTAATTTCAAAAAGGAGGATCTAAAAGAATGCTTTTGGAGATACTGTGGACTTAATCTGTAGTGAAGGGCATTACTGACTTTCATACATATATTTTTTTTCTGTTTTCTTTTTTGATGCAGATCAGAAAAATCATTTCTAAGTGTGCTTCCAGCATTGATGTCTCTTGGATCATTTGTTCAGCTATTTCCATCTCTCGTTGACTTACCAAGTGAGTTTGTTTTTCAGGATTTCCTAGTAGTTACATTATGCTCCTTTTCGTGTCTTTCTTTTGTGGTTTTCGTCTCTAGCCATATTTCACCAATGAGCAAAATGCCTAGGGATACGAAAAAATTTACCAAAAAATCTACCACTCACATGGGTGTGGGACTAACACCCATGTGACTGTTTGCTAGAACATTTGGGGTCTTGTAGCATTGTTCGCCAATTGAAGTTCTACTTACTCTATTAACAGCTGCACCGTGTTATTTTCCTTCCATTAATTTATTGATCAGTCAAATAGGCCATTTTGAAATGCCTTAATTAAATTTGTTCAGAAATTCAAAATCTACATGCTTGGTACTAGTTGGAAAACTGGATTTTATTATTTTGAATGAAAGCTAGAAAGAATAATATTTTTTATTCTCATATTTAAACAATGTACACATAACATCTCTATTAATAGGAGATACATGGCATAAAATAAGGGACTGATTAGCTACTGATTTTGAGGACTGATTAGCTACTATTTAGCTACTAATTCTAATTCTAAATATAAACTTTCTTATTCTATAGTATTGACTAAATCTTGATATTTACAGCTGTGATATCCTAAAGAATTCAGCCATATTCTGGCAGAATTATTTTCTTCCCATTTCCAGCACTCCCCCTTAAGCTGGCTTGAATATGTCTTCCATGGCCAACTTGTAGATTAGGTGGTCGAATTGCCTCTTGTGTAGTCCCTTTGTAAGAACATCTGCAATCTGCTCCACAGTGGGTATATAAGACATGCAGAGCAATCCCTTCTCAATCTTTTCTTTGACAAAGTGCTTGTCCACTTCCACATGCTTAGTTCTGTTGTGAAGAACAAGATTATGAGCAATTGCATTTGCTGCCTTGTTGTTACAGTAAACTTTCGTTGGTGATGTTCTTGGAATTTTTAAGTCTTCCAACACTCTCTCGATCCACAAAGCTTTACAAATTCCATGAGCCACTAATCTAAATTCAGCTTCAGCACTACTTCTAGCCACTATGTTCTGTTTTTGTCGAGGGTCAAAAATTAAACCCCAAATTAAGTGTGGGCCTAAGTACTGAGGTCGCCCCAAAGAGGCGACCAGGAATGAAAAAGGAGCATGGGCTAAAAGTCCAAGGGAAGTGGGCCAACAATGGGCCGGAGTAGGTCTGACCCGCCAAGGGTCCAAACAGACTCCACGAAGGAAAATGACCAAGTCAAGTTGCAGCGGGAACACAATTGCAGAGGGAATACATGCAGCAGGGAAGTTGCCGAGGTATTTTGCCTCAGCACCGCCATTCTTAATATCATTGGCTCCGCCGCCATCCAAAGTTGATGAGGGAAAGAGAAAGCCGAAGCAACTAAGTTGCAGAGGCGACAGTTGCGACGACCAAGTTGCGGAGACACTTTGTCTTAGCGCCGCCATTCCAAGTATTCTCGGTTCTGTTGCCACCTGGAGTTGCTGAGGGAAGGAGAGAACCGAAGCAACTAAGTTGCAGAGGCGCCCAAGTTGCAGAGGCATTTTGTCGGCGCCGCTATCTCCAATATTGTCGGTTATGCCATTTGAACTTGCCACGGGAAATGACTACCACAGCAACTACTGCCGCCGCAACCAACTTGCGGAGGGAACATCCCGGCAAGGTGATAGTAGCCTCTGGGAAAAGCTTCCCCTCTGCAAGGAGAGGGTAATGTTAGGCGCTGATAGCAGGCCCCAAGGCATTACTAGCCCAGGGCTGATAGCAGGCCCAGGGTACCAGTTTACCGCGACGATCCCGCGAAGACAGGAGCAAGGTAGCCCTAGCATAAGGGACTCCCTTTCCATTACCCAGGTCATAGACCTGCCTTAGTCGCACAGGCAGGACTAAGGAAGCCCCTTGGGCTTGATGCTAAGGCACAACACGGCTGATAGCAGGCTTGGCTGTGGCCTTCACCCCGGGAAGTTGGGGAGTTTGTGATTAGGTGGCTAAGGGTGAAGGCTTCGCTGCGGTGAGTACGAACATTGTCGATAGCAGACTAATGGAGTCCTGAGAATGCATGTAGTGGCGAAGTAGAACTGAGAAGGTAAGTGCAGCAGCAAAGTTTACCGTTGCAAGTGCACTTGCTGAGGTTCGAGCTGAGAAGGCAAGTGCAGCGGCAAACGCTCCCATCGCAACTGCACTTGCTGAGGCTCAAGAGGGAGTTGCAGTGCCAAACACTCCCGTCGCAACTACACTTGTTGAGGCTCAAAAAGGTAGTTGCGGAGGCAAACAAATAGTACACAGTACATGCAGAAGGACACGTGACACCTTTCAGGAGATATTAACCATGCCATACCCAACTGGGTATACGGTGCCCAAGTTTATTAAGTTTGATGGGAAACAAGGCAATGCTAGAGAACAGGTGGTGAGGTTCATTGAAACTCTTGGTGTCCATGGCAGTGACCACTCTCTGCGCCTTTGGGAGTTCTCCAAGTCCACTTACTGAAAGGGCTTGCAACTGGTATGTGAACTTGGCTCCCAACTCGATCAAGAGTTGGAAGGAGATGGTGAACAAGTTCCACACGAAGTTCTTCCAAGTCTAAGAGAAAGTTACAACCCTCACCCTTGGGCGAGATGTCCAAAAGGAGGGCAAAGATATACTGGACTATATTAAGCGGTTCCAAGATAAGGCTATTGACTGTCATGAACCAGTGGATGAGGCCTATTTAGTCAGCATATTTGTGGGGTGCCATACGCGACTACAAAATTTTCTTGGTGAATCATAATCCGCCTACCATTTCAGCCTTGATTGAGGCAGCTAGGAACCTCAGTACCACTGGTCCCTTGCACAGATCTCGTGACAGCCACCGCTTACCCTAGCAGTAGCAGAGTTGCTGCGGTAACCTCTGCAGGAGGGAGCCTCTCGCAAGGGGAGGCGACGTCCTCTCGGAAGAGAGAGTTATGAGGACAGAAATCTATGTCTTTGCAGCCTTGAGAATGTTAAGGCTCTGGTTAAAGAATGGGTAGCTGATGGTGAACTTACCTTGCCTCCAGTTGAAGTCCCTCCAACCAAGGACAAAGAAAGCCCGGATTATTGTGTCTATCACAGAACCACCAGACACCCTACTAGGGACTGTTGGACTTTGAAAAGTATCTTCAAGAAGAAAGTTGACGCAAATGAGCTGAAGTTCAAAGATGCCGGTAACCGTGATGTGCAGAAGGACCCTTGTCCTAACCACAAGGAGAAGGGGAAGAATGTACATATATGATTGGCTATCTCGGGCCTGTGCGTGATCAAGTGCATATGGCGTCTTACTATGATGAGTTAGAAGAAATGGCAACCGGCCAGAGCATACCCATTTTCCCATAATCGTCCTCTTTTTGTCACAGCATACATCAATGATGTAGAGTTCAAGCGTCTATAAACATCATCACTACTGACACCTTTGCAAAGGCTGGTATCCTAGAGTCCAGGATGGTTCGCCAACCCATCATTGTGATGGGTTTTGGCGGCGAGAAAAAAGATACCAAGGGCTATGTGGGCGTGGACCTAGGAATTGGTGAGATCCGTTCCGCAACCAAGTTTCATGTGATTGAAGCGGACACAAATTGCCACATGATACTTGGCAGAGCTTGGATGCACCGATATGGAGCTATCCCGTCTAGTTATCGCTAATGTGTGAAGGCAAAGTTGGGAAAGCGCACAGTAACCATATAAATGCGTCTGAACAGCCATTTGGTGTTGAGGAGGCACACTATTCGAATGCAGTTTTCTTTACTGAGTTGTTAATGGGTGAAGCTCCAAGGATCGGTAAAGTTGCAAGAGTAAAATTGCCAAAATGGGAAGGCATTCGGGATGCAGAGGCTACTCGAGAAAGTAGTGGGCAGAAGAGGAGCAGCAAGTCCACAAGTCCTCCGCCCAAGATTGTTAAGGTGCGGGAGAGCGGTAAGACAGTTTACTACCTATAAAGGGTCTTGGAGGCCAGGCTTCATACCTTGGGAGGATGGCCCCGAGACAAATAAATGTGACGATGACGAGTTCCAAGAAGAGTTGGTGGAGACGCCTGACCCCGCCCTTGAATTCTATTTAGTTCGGCCACGCCGTTTATTATTTTGTATGTATTGTTAGAGACTTGGGTCGGGCACAGCCTAGTCTGCCTTAAAAACTCGCAGATCAGGGGTTGGACGGCGAAGCGCAGGCCTCCTTCTACAATGGACACCACCGTGAAGGGGCATTTGTCCAGCTTGCCCCAGGGAGGGTCTCCTTTCTTGGCAAGCTCCAAGTGGACATCATCTGGAATATTGTACTCTCTACGGAACTCGGCCAGTGCCCTCGGAGAATTCACCATGAACCGGTACTTCTCCATCTATCCTGGTTTTATTTAGTTGGTTGATTTAGGTCGTATCTCGGTAAAAATTTGGTGAATGTTTGCTCGGACTTTGAGCTTCACCGGTTGTAACGCTGAACGGGCCTGGTCGGTCCTAGTTTGTTCTGCATTATTAAGAAACAAGTCCAAGGATTAGTGTGGCATAAATTGCACGGCTTCACTATCTGGGGCGTTTGATCGGTTGAATTTTCTTATCTTGGCTTCACTATGTGGCCGACCTCGCCTTCCTAGATCGGTTCTAGGCCCCCTTCTTACAGCTTGGTCTCGGCCTCAAAACAAGACCACAAACAGGTTCTTGCTCAGCTAAATCCTATTTATAGATCAAAAACTTGGGTTTTGCTCGGTCTCGCTCAGGGTTCAGGCTGTTTATCCTAAGTGTCAAGTCCGTGCATCGAAACTAGGGGAAACAAGGGGCATGGGAGCCCCATCTGCTTCTCTGATTCCAGTTTTTCCTAAGGTGTACCAGTATTACCCCAAAGAGGGGGCACTGGTAAGATTCTAACAGTCCCAGGCAAGAACATGAAAAACGTAAATGTCGAGTACGAAGGAGGGGCAGGTAAACTTACCGATATAGACGCCAAGTGAGGAGCAGTTAACCACGATCTTGTCTACAGCCTTTGAGAGGACGAAGGTGGTCGAGAACGACTGGAGGAGCAGTGATGGCAGAAGCTTGGAAACTTGAAGGCTAGGGTTTGGCTCGAGAGAGAAGATGAACAGTAGGGGCGTATGTGACCCCTCATGTGCGTATATAAAGGAGGGGGGAAGCCAAAGGGTGGCAGCCTTTTGAAATTTGCGTGTGAGGAAGACAGCTGTGGGTCTGCACGGAACCAATGGTGTGAAGCCACGTGGCATCGAAAAGATGGCTCTGTCAGTAAGGCTGTACGATCGATGACTAGACTACTGGGGCAATCCCTGACGACCGACCAATTCGGATGGCCCGGTCAGAATGATAATCCCAAATCACGCTCAGCTCGGATGGGAATAAGGGGCAATTGAGAGGGAGATTTGCGCCAGGCTATGGCGCCGAACCGAATCGGCACGGCCTCTCGGGCTATCGCGTTTGGCCGAGCTATGTTGCTGACCGCAATGCGAAGACATGCATGTGCCCAACCGAGCTTTTGACTCGGCTAAGTCTTCGGTTGGATCCGCAATGGTGTGTTTGGACTGAGCCAAGCACAGCCCGGAATGAATTTAGACCGGGATGAAGGCCTGCACGCCTCACGGTCAGTCAGTTCGGATGGACCGACTTCTTACAGTTCGGCCGTCCCGATCGTGGTGGTGTTTCTTCCCAAGGGATAGATCGGTGATGATATCCCGGTTGAGTGTGCCACCTGGACCAATGGTGTGATGGAGGGGAAATCCACTCGTGGCACGCGTCAATACCGTTTGGCAGTTCCACACACGCTGTTTGGAGGTTTTGGCCTTTACACGCGTAAGGAAGGTAGAGGGGAGCCCTACCACCTGTCTAGGGAAGGACAACAGAGGTAGTGCGCCCATAATCTCTGAGGTTGCATGTCCAGCCTAGAAAAAGGAGGCATGGGGGACGTTAGAGGTAAGCAATCTGAGGAATTCCCAACTCTCTCTCTTTCAAAAGTGCTCTCTCCTTCTTCAAGTGTGCCGACTTGATCGTCGGAGGGTCTATCCGGCAGCACACCGCCGGACAGCTCACCGTCTTTCTGTTTTCAGGCCAAGCGACGCTACGTAAAGCTCGAGCGCAAGGAGTACGGAGAACAAAGGATATTTCACCCCCATACAATTGGCGCCGTCTGTGGGAAAAACTCGACAGACAAACCTTGCTCTTCAAGCTTTTTCGACTGTTTCCATGGCTAACCATGACGAAACTCCACTGTCCGTCGTCGATGGTATCACACTGGAGTTTGTCTGACGGAGAGATGGCCCTCCTGCTATTCCCACCATGGCCGGCTTGGAGACCTCTTCCAGGGGTGCGCCCGACAAACGCGCAAGGAGCACTGATCGCTCGAAGAGTCCAGAGAGTCACATGCTCAGTGCCTGGATCACAAACTCAAAGACCAGGACGCTCTCATTCGCAAGATGGCAGCTGAAATGGGGGCGCTAAAGCGCCAGATGAAGGGGAAGGGTGCTGCTTGAGAGGGCAACCTTAGTGAGCGCACCCTGCCCTCTCGCTCTGGCAATTGCCACCAAGAAAGGACGTCTTCCTCTCTATCACCAGACGCTATGGGGTAGGAGACTCCGACCCACAGGTAGGAAGGTCTCATACTCGCGACGGCAGCTACCGTCCCTCGCACCCCTCGTCGACGTCGAGAAACTCTCTCTGTCCATTCGGGAGACCTGGGCGATGTACTGGAAGAGAGGGCTCGCCATAGACAAACTCGAAGGCTGCCAGCATCGCAAAGGTTGGGCTCCCAGATCCGTTGTAGTGAGGAAGTGGCAATGCCTGCACCTAGGATGATAGCACCAGGGGACAGAGAGCTAGCAAGACTTACCGCTACCCCGCTGTCCCCAGAAATTGAGAGCACGCCGCTCCCTGTCGGATTCCACCAGCCTAAGTTCACGTTGTACGACGGCAAGACTGATTTGTACATGCACGTGAGTCATTACTGGCAAGTAATGGCAGGACATCGACGCAATGACGCCCTCATGTGCCTCATATTCCTAACAAGCTTGGGCGAACTAGGCCTGAAGTGGTTCGAAAGGCTTCCGGAGGGGAGCATCGTGGGCTGGCAACAAGTAACAGAGGCCTTCGTCACCAGATTCAAAACCAACACTCGAACACCAAAGGAGGTTGACCATCTCCTGGGCATTAAGATGGAATCTGGAGGTTCTTTGAACGCATACAATGCCAAGTACTGGGAAACTTACAACGAGATCCTTGACTGCCCCACCAATTTGGCGATCACCCAATACAAGCGGGGTCTCCCAGTCGGACATAGGTTGCGAGATTCGCTTACGATGCATCAGCCCACTACCATGGAATCTTTGATGCAACGGATCAACGAACACATCCGAGTGGAGGACGACGCCGCCACCACGACCGAGAAGGAGAATCCGGTCCCGGCGGACAGAAGAGTGGTGGGGAAGGTTCACTCGGTAGGGCAGGAGGACAACCGCCCAAACGACCGGTCAAAAGATCAACGTCGTGGCTCAAACCGTGATGATAGAAACAAAGGTCGCAGAAACGACCGAGCTAACACTCCTCGTGATGAAGAGGAAGATGCCAAGAGAAAGTTGAAACCGCGAACCGGTATCACCACGGTCTTTAAAATCCCTATTTACCGCATCCTGAGTGAAATCCGAGGTGGACCGTACGTCCGTTGGCCGGCCAAGTTGGGAAACACGCAGAGAGGCTTCAACTCGAGGTACCGCTGCACCTTCTATGAAGAACGAGGGCACCGAACGGAGGACTGTGTGCCGCTAAAACAACATTTGGAGGAGTTGGTGGTGGCAGGGCATTTGGACTAGTACATAGACGGCGGTATGAAAGCCGCTCCCCAGGGACAGGGCGAGCCAAACGGCCTCGCCGTCCTGGATGTAGCATCGCAGGGCGTGATCAATGTCATCCATGGCATCATTGAGCCGGCAAGGGTCTGCGAACTAAGAGGGATGATCAAGAAAGCTGAGCACATGAGAGAGGTGCTCTCCGTTCAGCTCGCCGTGAAAAAAGGGAAGACCGAGGAAAAAGATGTCCTGACCTTTTTTAGCAAAGACTTGGAAAGAATTCAAGTGCCTCATAATGACACCCTAGTGGTGACCCTCTGTGTCAAGGACTTCGACATCAAAAGAATTCTAGTTGACCAGGGGAGTTTGGTCAAGATCATGTATTACGACACATTCAAACAGATAAAGTTGGAGGACAAGGACTTGGCCCCGCAACGTCTCCATTGGTTGGCTTTAACTCTCAACCAGAATGGCCGATCGGAAAGATCATATTGCCGGTAAAAGCGGGATCAGTCACGAAGCAAGTGGAGTTTTGGGTGCTTAAAGTCCCATCGACCTACAACTTAATTTTGGGCAGGGGCTGGTTGCATGCCATGCAGGCGGTAGCATCGACCTACCATCAGGTCCTGTGCCTCCCGGCACCAACCGGACAGATAGAAGAGGTTTGGGGAGACCAGGTGATGGCAAGACAGTGCTTCGTCACAGTAAAGGGCAGCAGAGCTGCCAAGGGCTTTGTGTAGATGATAGAGGGCCCGGAGGGAAAGGAAGTCCTGGAAGACGTCGGAAGAAAGGCCGAGGAGAAATCGGTCGAAGACTTGGTGGAGGTGCGCATGGACGAGAATGACCCAAACAAGTTCTTTCTTTTGGGCTCATCCCTGTCCAGCGCCGAGCGACTTGAGTACGTTGACTTTTTGATTTCCAATATGGAGGCCTTCGGATGGACGCCTTACGATATGCCTGGCGTCGACCCTTACTTCATTTGCCACCAGTTAAACGTCTTTCGAAATGCACGGCCGGTCATCCAGAGGACGCGGCGCTCGGCCTTGCACCATGCCGAGATTGTGGCGGAAGAGGTCAAGAACTTGTTGGAAGCTGGGGGCAATAGAAGAAGTGCAATATCCTAGGTGGATATCTAACACGGTGGTGGTGCCGAAAAAGAACGACAAGTGGCGGGTGTGCGTTGATTATAAGACGGTCAACCGTGCGTGCTCAAAGGATAGCTTCCCCCTTCCAAGAATCGACCAGCTGGTGGACTTGACCGCTGGCCATCAGAGGTTCAGCTTCCTCGATGCGTATCGTGGCTACCACCAGATAGCCATGTATGAACCAGACCGAGAGATCACTTCGTTCACCACTCCGCGTGGCCTGTACTGCTACAAGGTCATGCCATTCGAACTAAAAAACGCTAGGGCAACTTTTCAAAGGATGGTAATCAAGATGTTTGCTCCCCTTCTAGGCCGCACCATGGAGGCTTTCATCGATGATATGGTGGTAAAGAGGAAGGAAAAATCTCGACACCTCGCCGACCTAGCAGAGATGTTTTTTTTGCGTTGATCTAGCAGAGATGTTCACTACACTCAAACATCACAAGCTGCATTTGAATGCCTCCAAGTGCGCCATCGGAGTCTGCACCGGAAAATTCCTAGGTGTTTTGGTCACGAACCGAGGAATTGAAGCCGACCCTTCCCAAATCAAGGCGATACAAGAGCTGGAGCGCCCAAACTCCACGAAGGACGTGCAACATCTTGCCGGGATGGCAGTCTCGCTAAACAGATTTATCAGCCGGTCTTCAAATCGTTGCAGGCCCTTCTTCAAAACTTTGAAAGCCAAGTTCTTCTGGGATGACGAATGTGACCGTGCATTGGTGGATCTGAAAGCATACCTTTCCTCAGCCCCTATCCTGGTCATACCAAAATCGGGTGAAGAACTGTATCTCTACTTGGCAGTCTCTCAACACGCGGTAAGCGCCATGCTGAGGGTACCCAGCACCTCCCCATCTTCTATGTAAGCAAGACCTTGCTCCCAGCTGAATCAAGATATCTGCCGCTAGAAAAATTGGCTCTGGCCCTGATGATGGCCTCCAGAAAGCTAGCGCACTATTTTCGTGCTCACACAGTCGTTGTGCTAACCGAATTTCCACTTAAGGTGCTCTTCGAAAAGGTTGATTTTACCGACAAAACTCTAAAGTGGGCTGTAGAATTGGGGCCGTATGATATCAAGTTTCAACCGAGCACTGCCATCAAAGTTCAAGCTTTTGCCGACTTTGTGGCGGAATTTGCCCTAGGAACACACCCCGTTTGCCCTATCGGTGTGGCCAGCGCGGATTTGGCGCAGCCTATGGCTCAGATTGCATATACGAATAGCGGACAACAAGTGACGGAAGGGCAAACGAAAGTCGAACAAAAAATGCAGGCTCGACTGGGCATAGAAAGAAACCAGAATGAACCGACCAGTACCCCGCAGCTGAAGAGCTCCCAAAATCCCTCCGACTGTTGGAAATTGTTCATTGGCGAGATGTGGGAACTCTTCGTCGATGGGGCCTCCAACAGGCATGGCGCTGGGCTGGGGATCGTCCTGACCTCCCCAGATGGGCTGACCATAGAGCATGCGATCACAATCGGTTTTCTAGCGTCCAACAATAAGGCAGAATATGAAGCCCTCATTGCCGGATTGAAAAGTGCATTGAGGATGAAAGCGTCAAAGCTTATGATATTCAGCGACTCCAAACTGGTGATCAATCAGGTCTCTGGGGAGTATGAGGCCAGGGATGAAAGGATGGCCAAATATCAGGCGCTGGTACGCGCAGAACTCAAAAAGTTTGCTATGATAAGAATGGAACAAATTAATCGCGAGGAGAACAACGCAGCTGACGAACTGGCCGGCCTGGCATCCATGCAAACAGCTTTTTCCAATCCTTTGATAACAGATTTTTTGCCCTGGCCTAGCATTGAGGAATCAGAGGTGCCCGAAGTACTCTGCGCTGACTTAGGACCATCTTGGATGGACCCCATCATCGCCTTCCTAAAGGATAGAATTTTACCAGAAGAAAAAAAGGCGGCCAACAAAATCCGAGCCAAATCAGAGCGGTTTTGGCTCTCTCCATCTCGAGCCTTATACAAGAAGTCTTTCACTGGGCCGTATCTGAAGTGCGTCCACCCTGACAAGGTGGAAGCTTTCCTCTATGAGATTCATGAAGGCATCTGCGGGAGTCGTATTGGGGGAAGGTCTTTGGCTTACCGAGCGATTTCCCAAGGTTATTGGTGGCCGTGCATGTAGGTGGACGCGCAGAAATACGTTCACAGGTGTGAAAAATGTCAAAAATTTGCTCACCAAATCCACCAGCCGGCCAGAGAGCTGCTCCTCCTTACAAGTCCTTGGCCGTTTGCACTTTGGGGGTTGGATATTGTGGGACCACTCCTAACAGCTGCAGGCAACCGCAAGTTTTTCATCGTTGCTACCGACTACTTCATTAAGTGGGTTGAGGCCGAGCCGTTGGCAACCATAAAGGAAAAAGATGTGAAGAAGTTTGTTTGGCAAAATGTCTTCACTCGCTTCGGTATACCGAAGGCCCTTATTTCGGATAATGACACTTAGTTCGATGGGAAACTCTTTCGCGGATTTTGTGAAGAGTTAAAGATTGAGTTCTACAACTCAACACCGGCCTACCCTCAGTCAAATGGTCAAGCAGAAGCCTCAAACAAGACCATCCTGGACAGGCTGAAGAAGCGGCTAGAGAAAGCCAAAGGGAAGTGGGTTGAAGAACTACCCAATGTGCTCTGGACATACTGCACCACACCGAGACGTTCGACCGAGGAAACACCATTTGCCTTGGCCTATGGCATGGAGGCTGTTATCTCACTAGAAATCGGCATGCCGACCATCTGGTCTGAAAGTTTTTAGCCAGACTTGAATAGTGAAGCAGTGGCCTTGAAGCTTGACCTAGCTGAAGAAAGAAGGGAACGGGCGCGCTAATCCACATTGCAACCTACCAGCAAGAACTCTCTAGGAAATACAACAAGACCGTGCGTCCAAGGCTATTCAAGATCGGAGACTGGGTCTTGAGAAAGGTGATGGGCAACACGGTGATCCCTGTCGAAGGCAAACTAGGTGCAAATTGGGAAGGGCCATATAAGGTAACTGGCCTTGCAGGCAAAGGGGCATACCATCTAGAAGACTTAGAGGTTAAAGCTATCCCCAGACCGTGGAATGCAGCTAATCTTAAGATTTTTTACGTCTGAAATGTAATCTCGTTTGTTCCCTTCTCTTTTGAATATTGGCCCTTTGGCACCAGATGTAAATCTCTGACGTGTAATGAAAGATGACCCTATATTTTCCTACCTCCTTATATTATGTGTTTCTGTACAATGACATCACAAGGGTATTGGGCCACTATGAATGCCAGGGGCAAGAGCAAAAGGGCCGAGCTGACTTTGTTCACCCGTGTAAAATGTTGGCGTTTTGTCCAACTTGCAGAAGGGTCGAGCTGATTTTGTTCACCCAAGTGAAATGTTGGCATTTTGCCCAACTTGCAAAAGGGCCGAGCTGACTTTGTTCACCCGAGTGAAATGTTGGCATTTTGCCCAACTTGCAAAAGGGCCGAGCTGACTTTGTTCGCCCGTGTAAAATGTTGGCGTTTTGTCCAACTTGTAGAAGGGCCGAGCTGATTTTGTTCACCCAAGTGAAATGTTGGCATTTTGCCCAACTTGCAAAAGGGCCGAGCTGACTTTGTTCACCCGTGTAAAATGTTGGCGTTTTGTCCAACTTGCAAAAGGGCCGAGCTGATTCGGCCATTCCTAAGTGAAATGTTGGCGTTTTGCCCAACTTGCAAAAGGGTCGAGCTGACTTTGCTCGCTCGAGTAAAATGTTGGCGTTTTGTCCAACTCGCAGAAGGGCCGAGCTGATTTTGCTCGCCCAAGTGAAATGCTGGCGTTTTGCCCAACTTGCAAAAAGGGCCGAGCTGACTTTGCTCGCCTGAGTAAAATGTCGGTGTATTGTCCAACTTGCAGAAGGGCCGAGCTAACTTTGCTCGCCCGAATAAAATATCAGCGTTTTGTCCAACTTGCAGAAGGGCAGTTGACTTTGCTCGCCCGAATAAAATATCAGCGTTTTGTCCAACTTGCAGTAGGGTCGAACTGATTTTGCTCGCCCGAGTGAAATGTTGGCGTATTGCCCACTTGCACCGAGGCCGAGCTGTTTGGACCATCCAGGTTTATGGTCGAGCTGATTTTACTCCCCCGAGCTGGAACTTATATTCGACAAACATTTCAAATTGAAGAAGATTTGCTTATCATACCGAAGAAATAACAAAAATAGATACATGACGAGCCAAAGTTAAACTTTTCATTGATTAAGAAAGCAGAAGTACAAAAGTGGGGCTAAGCCTGGTTACATTCCAAAAAAAAAAATGGAAAAAGGGAGGAAGATTGGTTTAAATCTACATTAACGGTTTGCTCGGCCAGTCCCTCCTCAGCCTCATCTGCTAGCGCATCTACCACCGTGACAACCTCTTGCTTGATCTCTCGATCCTTGGCCCCTGTTACACAATTTTGGGCCCCGATGGCCTATTTTCAAACTTAAGTGTGAAAAAAAGTGTATTTTTTTACTTAGTTTTGAAACCGGTAGTCTCGTGCCAGTTTTATAAGTTTCCTTAACTTACATTGGTCCCTTCCGAGGTGTTTGAGGTGCGCCCCGCTCGGCGTCCTGACCATGGCCAAGTTTTTCCACGGCGGCTTTCCAACCGCACTGGGAAAAGATGTCCTTGGTCCCCTGGACCTGCCGTTCATATGCTGTCTCACCCTCGGCATAACCGCGGTCTCCAGCCTCGTCGACCTCCTTCTCTAGCTCGGTTTTGTGAGCGTCGCGGAGTTTGCACAGCTCGGCAATATATCGGGCCTTCGTCACATGGAAAGCCCTCTACTTGTCCTCATCTGCTCGGGCCAATCTTTCAGAAAGCTTGTCGCGCTCGGCCGCTGCTGCTTCCTGCGCAGCCTTCAGTTTCGCCAGCTCGACCGTCTTGGCCTTGTTGTCAGTAATTGCCTCCCGCAGACTTTTCCGCACGGCGATCATTCGCTCGTGGGCCAGGTAATTCTTCTGCGCGGCCTGCGCAACAAACAAAAATGTCAGAACTCCACAACCGAGCAGACACTTAACAACAGGAGAACTTGCAAACTTACCAACACTATTGACTTTGTTGCCGAGCGGAGAACCTTTAGGTCGGACAGCTCTTCATGCTTTTTCATGTCGGCAGGAAGGAACAGCCCTTTGGTCATGTTGAAGCCGAGAGAGTAATCCTTCTCCGCGTAGACCGAGTCCGCCGTTGAGATAGCCCGGCCTTTTTATGTTAACTTGGGCAACCAGACTGGGTGGGCACTGGATCAAGCTGATGGCTCGGTGATCGGCTGTTCAGTCTGGTCCCCCAAGTCGGTAGAAGCATGCTCGGTTGAATCTTCATCTGCCAAATGTTGTCCAGTCTGATTTTTTCTCGGCCTTTTCTTCGACTGACCTGCAGCTTGTTCGCTGGCCAGAGTCGGCACAACCCCCTCCTCTTGCACGGCCGGCGTGGAAGAAGTTCCCCCAGCTACCTCCGGTGGCTGGGAGTCGCTCGCCTCACCGGTGATCATTGACTTGATAGCTCGGATCTTGGCCATCTCTTGCTCGGTTGTCAAAGGGACCTGTTTGATCGGTGGAAGGCTGGGATCTGGTTCTGGAGAAGGTGCACGCAGGAAGTCGGTCACCCTGCTCTTGCGCGGCGCCGTGTAGCGGTAGCTCGGTTTGAAACCGAGCAGTTTGGGTGATTCTCGCTCCTCAGCCGAATGACGCAACGCAACCCTTATAGCCTCCTGGTTTGCGCGGGAGTAATCCTCTACCAAGAGTTTATAGTCTGCAACATAAAGGCAACTGTTAGACCGGCAGTAAAAAGAGCAACTTCAAAAAAATTGATGCCGAGATGCTCACTAGCACTCCCAAAGTCTTTTCTTATGTACCAGCCCGGCATGGGTGCTTCGGTGTCCTCATAATTACCGGACACCCACAAAAAATCGTCATTGTTGGTCTCTTTGTCCGGGTTACCTTCGATGAGTTTTGCTCGGCCTTTCCTGACCTCGAGATACCAGCAAAACCTACCTTTATTTTTACTAAGTGCATATTGGTGAAATATCTCGACGAGGCCGAGATTCAGACCAAGTATTCTATTTAGCTCGGCCACGCCGTTTATTATTTTGTATGTATTGTTGGAGACTTGGGTCGGGCACAGCCTAGTCTGCCTTAAAAACTCGCAGATCAGGGGTTGGACCGGGAAGCGCAGGCCTCCTTCTACAATGGACACCACCGTGAAGGGGCGTTTGTCCAGCTCGCCCCAGGGAGTGTCTCCTTTCTTGGCGAGCTCCAACTGGACATCATCTGGAATATTGTACTCTCTACGGAACTCGGCCAGTGCCCCCGGAGAATTCACCATGAACCAGTACTTCCCCATCTATCCCGGTTTTATTTAGTTGGTTGATTTAGGTCGTATCTCGGTAAAAATTTGGTAAATGTTTGCTCGGACTTTGAGCTTCACCGGTTGTAACGCTGAACGGGCCTGGTCGGTCCTAGTTTGTTCTGCATTATTAAGAAACAAGTCCAAGGATTAGCGTGGCATAAATTGCACGCCTACACTACCTGGGGCATTTGATCGGTTCAATTTTCTTATCTCGGCTTCACTTTGTGGCCGACCTGGCCTTCCTAGATCGGTTCTAGCCCCCCTTCTTGCAGCTTGGTCTCGGCCTCAAAACAAGACCACAAACAGGTTCTTGCTCGGCTAAATCCTATTTATAGATCAAAAACTTGGGTTTTGCTCAGTCTCGCTCAGGGTTCAGGCTGTTTATCCTGAGTGTCATGTCCGTGCATCGAAACTAGGAGAAACAAGGGGCATGGGAGCCCCATCTGCTTCTCTGATTCCAGTTTTTCCTAAGGTGTACCAGTATTACCCCAAAGAGGGGGCACTGGTAAGATTCTAACAGTCCCAGGCAAGAACATGAAAAACGTAAATGGCGAGTACGAAGGAGGGGCAGGTAAACTTACCGATATGGACGCCAAGTGAGGAGTAGTTAACCACGATCTTGTCTACAGCCTTTAAGAGGACGAAGGTGGTCGAGAACGACTGGAGGAGTAGTGATGGCAGAAGCTTGGAAATTTGAAGGCTAGGGTTTGGCTCGAGAGAGAAGATGAACAGTAGGGGCGTATGTGACCCCTCATGTGCGTATATAAAGGAGGGGGGAAGCCAAAGGGCGGCAACCTTTTGAAATTTGCGTGTGACGAAGACAGTTGTGGGTCTACACGGAACCAATGGTGTGAAGCCACGTGGCATCGAAAAGATGGCTCTGTCTGTACGGCTGTACGATCGATGACTAGACTACTGGGGCAATCCCCGACGAACGACCAATTCGGATGGCCCTGTCAGAATGATAATCCCAAATCACGCTCAGCTCAGATGGAAATAAGGGGCAATTGAGAGGGAGATTTGCGCCGGGCTATGGTGTCGAACCGAATCGGCACAGCCTCTCGGGCTATCGCGTTTGGCCGAGCTATGTCGCTGACCGCAATGCGAAGAAATGCATGTGCCCAACCGAGCTTTTGACTCGGCTAAGTCTTCGGTTGGATCCGCAGTGGTGTGTTTGGACCGAGCCAAGCACAGCCCGGAATGAATTTAGACCGGGATGAAGGCTTGCACGCCTCACGGCCAGTCAGTTCGGATGGACCGATTTCTTACAGTTCGGCCGTCCCGGTCGTGGTGGTGTTTCTTCCCAAGGGATAGATCGGTGATGATATCCTGGTTGAGTGTGCCACCTGGACCAATGGTGTGATGGAGGGGAAATCCACTCGTGGCACGCGTCAATTCCGTTTGGCAATTCCACACACGCTATGGGGTAGGAGACTCCGACCCACAGGTAGGAAGGTCTCATACTCGCGACGGCAGCTACCGTCCCTCGCACCCGTCGTCGACGTCGAGATACTCTTTCTCTGTCCATTCGGGAGACCTGAGAGATGTACTGGAAGAGAGGGCTCACCGTAGACAGACTCGAAGGCTGCCGGCATCGCAAAGGCTGGGCTCCCAGATCCGTTGTAGCGAGGAAGTGGCAATGCCTGCGCCTAGGATGATAGCACCAAGGGACGGAGAGCTAGCAAGTCTTACCGCTAACCCGCTGTCCCCAGAAATTGAGAGCACGCCGCTCCCTGCCAGATTCTGCCAGCCTAAGTTCACGTTGTACGACGGCAAGACTGATCCGTACATGCACGTGAGTCATTACCGGCAAGTAATGGCAGGACATCGGCGCAATGACGCCCTCATGTGCCTCATATTCCCAGCAAGCTTGGGCGAACTAGGCCTGAAGTGGTTCGAAAGGCTTTCGAAGGGGAGTATCGAGGGCTGGCAACAACTAACAGAGGCCTTCGTCACCAGATTCAAAACCAACACTCGAACACCAAAGGAGGTCGACCATCTCCTGGGCGTTAAGATGGAATCTGGAGGTTCTTTGAACGCATACAATGCCAAGTACTGGGAAACTTACAACGAGATCCTCGACTGCCCCACCAATTTGGCGATCACCCAATACAAGTGGGGTCTCCCAGTCGGACATAAGCTGCGAGATTCGCTTACGATGCACCAGCCCACCACCATGGAATCTTTGATGCAACGGATCAACGAACACATCCGAGTGGAGGACGACACCGCCACCGCGATCGAGAAGGATAATTCAGTCCCGGCGGACAGAAGAGTGGTGGGAAAGGTTCACTCGGTAGGGCAGGAGGACAACCGCCCAAACGATCGGTCAAAAGATCAACGTCGTGGCTCAAACCGTGATGATAGGAACAAAGGTCGCAGAAATGACCGAGCTAACGCTCCTCGTGATGAAAAGGAAGATGCCAAGAGAAAGTTGAAAGCGCGAACCAGTATCACCACGGTCTTTAAAATCCCTATTTACCGCATCCTGAGTGAAATCTGAGGTGAACCCTACGTCAGTTGGTTGGCCAAGTTGGGAAACACGCAGAGAGGCTTCAACTCGAGGTATCGCTGCACCTTTCATGAAGAACGAGGGCACCGAACGGAGGACTGTGTGCCGCTAAAACAACATTTGGAGGAGTTAGTGGCGACAGGGCATCTGGACCAGTACATAGACGGTGGTATGAAAGCCGCTCCCCAGGGACAGGGCGAGCCAAACGGCCTCGTCGTCCTGGATGCAGCGCCGCAGGGCGTGATCAATGTCATCCATGGCATCATTGAGTCGGCAAGGGTTTGTGAACTAAGAGGGATGATCAAGAAAGCTGAGCACATGGGAGAGGTGCTCTCCATTCAGCCCGCGGTGAAAAAAGGGAAGACCGAGGAAAAAGACGTCCTGACCTTTTCTAGCAAAGACTTGGAAAGAATTTAAGTGCCTCATAATGACGCCCTAGTGGTGACCCTCTGCGTCAAGGACTTCGACATCAATAGAATTCTGGTTGACTAGGGGAGTTCGGTCGAGATCATGTATTATGATGCATTCAAACAGATGAAGTTGGAGGACAAGGACTTGGCCCCCGCAACGTCTCCATTGGTTGGCTTTAACTCTCAACCAGAATGGCCGATCGGAAAGATCATATTGCCGGTAAAAGCGGGATCAGTCACGAATCTAGTGGAGTTTTGGGTGCTTAAAGTCCTATCGACCTACAACTTAATCTTGGGCAGGGGCTGGTTGCATGCCATGCAGGCGGTAGCATCGACCTACCATCAGGTCCTGCGCTTCCCGGCACCAACCGGACAGATAGAAGAGGTTTGGGGAGACCAGGTGATGGCAAGACAGTGCTTCGTCGCAGTAAATGGCAGCAGAGCTGCCAAGGGCTTTGTGCAGATGATAGAGGGCCCGGAGGGAAATGAAGTCTTGGAAGACGTAGGAAGAAAGGCCAAGGAGAAATCGGTCGAAGACTTGGTGGAGGCAAGTGCAACGGCAAACGCTCCCGTCGCAACTGCACTTGCTGAGGCTCAAGAGGGAGTTACAACGCCAAACACTCCCGTCGCAACTGCACTTGCTGAGGCTCAAAAAGGTAGTTGCGGAGGCAAACAGATAGTACACAGTACATGCAGAAGGATGCGTGGCACCTTCAGCCTGGTGGCTCAAGGCAGAATATTTCATGTGATCCTCTAGGCCCCATGTCCTCTCTCTATTTGGCCACTTGGTGTCCTCTTGGTGCCATGGAAAAGCCTATATAAATAGGACCCATTTCCTAAGGTTCAAGAAGAGGAATTTTGGGGATTTGGGGGAGATGATGCCCATTTTGACACTGCCATACATTTCTTCTTGAGCTACTTGGTTCACCCTCACCCAGCTGCACACTCTCCAACTTCCAGACAGTTGCTGCTGCTCATTGTCAAGCCACTTCCACCATTCTTGGACCATTAGCATAGTTTTGCCTCTCTAATCACCTTCTCTAACCTCGGACCCCCTTACATTTTTTGGCGACTCCGCTGGGGAGGCTGCTTTGTTGAGTGTTCATACTTGCAGTGGTTTACACACCTCACTGGAAAAAAATGGCCGAGGATGAAGTTCAGTAAGGCTCTTCAAATGGCGGAGCAGCACATACGGAGGACCGTGACCATAGTGTTGTGATTGAGGCTATTCAGTTACTCCAGGATACGCAGAGGGAGATCCTGGCAGCTTTGCAAACTCTCATTGATGCTATTATGGCCATGGCTTCTCGACCAGCTCCAGCGCAAGCACCTCCGCCCGTAGCAGTCCCAAACCCAGTGCCTAACCTGTTCCCTGAGGTTTGGGCTCCGATCCAGGTGCCTCCGGTGGTACTTTAGGCGAACAGTGCGGCCGTTGGTTTAGCTACGCAGGAGCAGACTAGACCATTCTAGCCCACTCACTTTGTTCCTCTAGCCGATGAACAAGCTATGCTCGAGCAAGAGCGTAGCAAGAAGCAACTCCCATCTCTCCCCGACTCAGATGTGAAGGCCCCGTACTCTCAGGAGATATTGACCATGCCATACCCAATTGGGTATATAGTGCCTAAGTTTATTAAGTTTGATGGAAAACAAGGCAATGCCAGAGAACAGGTGGTGAGGTTCATAGAAACTCTTGGTGTCCATGGCAGTAACCACTCTCTGCGCCTTTGGGAGTTCTCCAAGTCCACTTACTGAAAGGGCTTGCAGCTGGTATGTGAACTTGGCTCCCAACTCGATCAAGAACTTGGCTCCCAACTCGATCAAGAGTTGGGAGGAGATGGTGAACAAGTTCCACACGAAGTTCTTCCAAGTCCGAGAGAAAGTTACAACCGTCACCCTTGGGTGAGATGTCCAAAAGGAGGGCGAAGATATACTGGACTATGTTAAGCTGTTCTAAGATAAGGCTAATGACTGTCATGAACCAGTGGACGAGGCCCATTTAGTCAGCATATGTGTGGAGGGGTGCCATACGCGACTACAAAATTTTCTTGGTGAATCATAATTTGCCTACCATTTTAGCCTTGATTGAGGCAGCTAGGAACCTCAGTACCACTAGTCCCTTGCACAAAACTCGTGACAGCCACCGCTACCCTCGCAGTAGCAAAGTTGCTACGGTAAGCTCTGCAGGAGGGCGCCGCTCGCAAGGGGAGGCGACGTCCTCTCGGAAGAGAGAGTTATGAGGACAGAAATCCATGTCCTTGCAGCTTTGAGAATGTTAAGGCTCTGGTTAAAGAATGGGTAGCTGATGGTGAACTTACCTTGCCTCCAGTTGATGTCCCTCCAACCAAGGACAAAGAAAGCCCGGATCATTATGTCTATCACAGAACCACCAGACACCCTACTAGGGACTGTTGGACTTTGGAAAGTATCTTCAAGAAGAAAGTTGACGCAAATGAGTTAAAGTTCAAAAATGCCAGTAACCGTGATGTGCGGAAGGACCCTTATCCTAATCACAAGGAGAAGGGGAAGAATGTACATATATGATTGGCTATCTCGGGCCTGTGCGTAATCAAGTGCATATGGCGTCTTACTATGATGAGTTAGAAAAAATTGGAACCGGCCAGCTCCCTGAGATAGTACTTGTAGAGGCAAAATTCGCAGAGGATGCTAATGCCCTGACCTTGTAAAACTCTGTTAAATTTTGTGCCTTGTTTGACCAGTTGGGGCTGAGCCAAGCCGCCAGGTTGGAAGCAACAAAAGCCCTCATTAATAGCTTTGAAGTGCACCATGATGAAGTTGCTGAGGCTAAGGAGTATGTGGCTCGGCGTATCCAGGAAGTTTATGGGGCCATTACTTTTTCAGTGGCAGACAGAGCATACCCATTTCCTCATAATCGTCCTCTTTTTGTCACAGCATACATCAATGATGCAGAGTTCAAGCGTGCTTTCCTTGATGCCGGGGGCGTCAATAAACATCATCACTACTGACACCTTTGCAAAGGCTGGAATCCCAGAGTCCAGGATGGTTCACCAACCCATCACTGTGACGGGTTTTGGCGGCGAGAAAAAAGATACCAAGGGCCATGTGGTCATGGACTTAGCAGTTGGTGAGATCCGTTCCGTAACCAAGTTTCATGTGATTGAAGCAGACACAAATTGCCACATGATACTTGGCAGAGCTTGGATGGACCGATATGGAGCTATCCCGTCCAATTATCACCAATGCGTGAAGGCAAAGTTAGGAAAGCCCACAGTAACCATATAAATGCGTCTGAACAGCCATTTAGGGTTGAGGAGGCACACTATTCGGATGCAGTTTTCTTTATTAAGTTGTCAACCGGTGAAACTCCAAGGACCGGTAAAGTTGCAGGAGTAAAAAAGCATTCGGGATGCAGAGGTTGTTCCAGAAAGTAGTGGGCAAAAGAGGAGCAGCAAGCCCACAAGTCCTTCGCCCAAGATTGTTAAGGTGCGGGAGGGCGGTAAGACAGTTTACTACCTATGACGGGTCTTGGAGGCCAGGCTTCATACCTTGGGAGGATGGCCCCGAGACAAATAAATGTGACAATGACGAGTCCCAAGAAGAGTTGTTGGAGACGCCTGAGCCCACCCCTGAATGCGTGCAAGATAGACCCAAACCGCAGCAGGAGGTACTTGCTGAGGTCAACCTCAACGACTTACCACGGCAGAGCAAGCCCCGTGTTCATCAGCGACACAATGGCTCCAACAGCTAAGGCAGAATTGATAACACTACTGAAGCGGTACACTGACGTCTTTGCTTGGACATACGATGAGATGCTTGGTCTTGACCCATCTCTTGTCACCCATCACCTGGATACTTTTCCCAACTCTAAGCCAATAAAGCAGCATGCTCGAAAGTATCACCCTGACCTTGAGGCAAAGATTAAGGAAGAGGTAGAAAAGTTGTCGAGGGCCAAGTTCATTGAGCCTATAGAGTACCCAACTTGGCTAGCAAATATTGTGCCTGTGGAGAAGAAGAACGGCCAGATCAGGGTCTGCGTAGACTTTCTCGACCTGAATGAATGAGGCCTGCCTATTGCCCCATGTTGACACACTTGTCGATTCTACTGCGGGTCGTAAGATGTTCTCCTTTATGGATGGGTTCAGTGGTTATAATCAGATCAAAATGGCATCAGAAGATGCAGAAAAAACGGCATTTAGAACACCCTTGGGAAATTTTTTCTATACGGTGATGCCCTTTGGTTTGAAAAACGCGGGGGCAACCTACCAACGAGCTATGACTGCAGTGTGCCATGACATGTTGCATCATGAAGTGGAAGTATATGTGGATGATCTGGTGGTCAAGTCTACCGAGGCAAACCGACACCTCTGCGACTTGGAAAAAGTTTTTCAGCGATGCCGCAAATTCTGCCTAAAGATGAACCCTCTCAAGTGTGCCTTCGGAGTTACTGCCGGCAAGTTCCTTGTCTTTTTTGTACACCGGCGGGGGATTGAAGTAGATGGGGATAAGATTAAATCAATCATGGAGATGCCACCACCACACTCTCAAAAGGCTTTGAAGAAATTCCTAGACAAAGTGTCATACCTCAGGAGGTTCATTCCAGCCCTTGCTGAGATAACCTTTTCCTTTGGGACACTGCTGAAAGGGAATCACAAGTTTGAATGGTTGCAAGAAGAACACCAGCAGGTATTTGATATGGTGAAGAAAGCACTTACAATGATTGCCCTGCAACCCAACAAGCCTCTGCTACTATACCTGACGTCTATACCTCGGTCTATTGGGGCTCTACTTGTCCAAGACATAGATGGCATTGAGAAGCCAGCCTATTACATCAGTCACAAAGTCAATGGTGTCGAGTCGCGATATACCCCAATTGAGAGGCATTGTTTAGCCTTTATCTTCACAGCGCGGAAGTTGCGCCACTATTTTTTGGCACACCCGATCCATGTTGTGAGCTCGGAGTGATCCGGTCTGCTACTTGCTAAGCAAACCCACTCTGACTGGAAGAATGGCAAGATGGCTTTTGGCTCTAGCAGAATATGACATCACTTGTGTTACTCCTAAGGCTATTAAGAGCCAAGCACTTGCAGACTTACTGGCCCAATTCCCATCTGGCGAACATGAACCTGCAGAGGTATCTCTACCAGGTGAGGTCCATGTCTCAGCAGCTACAGTTGAGGCTTATTGGGACTTAAAATTTGGTGGAGCTTCGGGAGCTGGAAAGGCAAAGCTGGCATAACACTAACCAGTGAAGGAGAGAAGTTTCATCTATCATATAAGCTTGATTTTGAATGTTCAAACAACGAGGCTGAATATGAGGCGTTGATACTGGGTCTAATCGCTGCCCAAAAGAAGGGCCTCCGCAAGTTGAAAATTTGGGGTGACTCAGAGTTAGTTGTCAGGCAAACAATGGGTGATTTCGCCTTAAAGGAGCCTCTGTTGGGCCCGTATCGCACCATGGTTCAAGGGTTGCTCACTCAATTTGATGATGTCCAAATCCAGCATACCCCTCGAACACACAACCGTTTCCCCGATGCCTTGGCTACACTGGGGGCAAACGTGGATATACCAGATGATAGTATAGCCATCGTCATCGAGAAAAGAACAACACCAGCAGTGTTAGCCGAAGAACATACAGAGCATGAAGCTGAGGGATGGAAAGCAGATATAATCCAACAGAACAGTTGAAAACAGGCCAGGGAACAATCAGACTAGCAGAACTTGCATAATTTCTGCTCCTCAGAGGAGAGTTGTATTTTCGCGGTGCCAATAACTTGCTGGCAAGGTGCGTCGGTAGACAAGAAGCAACTTACAGACTTAAGCAGATCCATGCTAAGTCTTGTGGAGATGGAGATAACAGTCTATACCGGCGGATACAGAGGCAAGGGTATTACTGGTCAGAGATGGAAAAGGAAAGTACTGAGTTGCAGAGGCAATGTGCAAAATGTCAATCCCATCCTAAGGAAGAGGAAGCCCATTTCTTAAGCAGTGAAGAATGGAGGCAGCCATATGTCGACTACCTTGGAAATGGCACACTGCCTGAGAACAAAGCTGATGAAATCAGAGTTAAGAGGCAGGCCCTCCGCTTCTTCCTTGACCAAAGGATGAGGCAAATGAGGTGCTGAGGGAAGCCCACAAGACAGAACATCACGGAGGGCAGCGATTATATGGACATCTCATTCACCCTACTGTCTTTTTGTCCTTAGGCAGATTCACTAACATCCGAGTACCGTTCTTTTCTAGAGCATTCATCTCTTCCATAATTGTTGATTTCCAATTAGGATCATCCAAGGCTTCCTTAATAATTCTAGGAACAAACAGGTTAGATATTTTTGAAGTAAATGCCCTATGACTTTTGTAAAGTTTATCATAAGATAAATATTTCGCAATGGAATGTTGGGTACATTTTCGAATTCCTTTCCTAATGGCTAGAGGAAGATCACAATCTGTGGGTATAACATTAGGTAAAACCGCTGAAGGAAATGGAGATGAAGTAGAGACAGATGATGGAGGAACCAGATTAGGAATACCCAAGGTTCTAAAAAGCGGTTGCGGTCGTCGTAACGGTGGCGGTGGCACGGTTGCGGTTGTGGGGTATAAAGGCCGTAGCGTAACGGTTGCGGTTATCGGAACCGTGAATTTTTTTATTTTTCGCACAATTTGAAAAAAACTTACTGATATGCACATTTTTTTCCATGATCATATCTATTGGGTTTTAAAATAAATATTGATCAATTTTTGTAAATTTTTAAGTTTGATGTAATATATTTCATATTTTTAAATCACTATAAACTGAGTTTTTTACATTTTATTTTAATAATTAATGACTTTATATTCTACAAAAAATCAATCACTAACTATTATATATAAGATAAACAATGACAAAAATAAGAGAATAAATAAAAGCCTAAATATATATATATATATATATATTTTAATCAAGCCAAATAGATAATGACCACACTTATTATTATTATTATTATTTTCAAATAATATATAGATAGAAACACAGAAATAAAATAGTTGAGTGATAGCAGCTGAATAAAATAGTATAGGTCTTACAGCTTCAACAAATCAATAACATGTTCTTCATCTTCCCTCTTCTTTCTCTCTATCTCTTGCTCCTCCATCTTCCCTCTTTATCTTCCCTCTTCTCTCTCTATCTCTCTTCTCCCATTTTCAACTATTTTTTTTTTGTGTTTTTTCAAAAGAAGCAATTCGGAACCGTTACATAAAGGTGCAAAACAGGCCGTTACGGCACCATTACGACCGCTATAGTGGCCGCTACGGCCGACACACCAGTGAATCTCAATCACACTGCAAAAGCAACTGTAACAGGTGGCGGTAACCACCACAACCGTTACATTTTACGTAACGGTTGCGGCCGCTTTTTAAAACCTTGGGAATATTTGAACTACTTGAGGGACCTTTTTAAGAGATTCTGATTGGCTTTGTGGTAGAGTGGTTGGCTAGTCTTTACTTTTTCTTTGAGTATTTTTCTGAGCATAAACCAAAAACTCAGGTTCGGGAACAGTTTGTTTCAATTGTAGTATTTCTCCCCCTGCTTGTGAGCCTTCTATGTTTGGAGAAATTGGACTGGGATTTCATTCGTTCTCTATATCTTGAATACCCTGTTTCTGTTCTGGTTTTTCAGAAAACAAGGGATGGAGATCGAATAGGATTTGGTAAGGGATCCGAAATTGTCTGCCAAAAATTTTCTTCCTCTCTCTTTTTCTCCCCTTGAAGAGAATTTTTGGTAAAATAGGATTGAGTTTCAAGAAAGGAGACATCTATAATCACCTGAATGTTTTTTGTTTGAGGATTATAGCACTTGTAGCCTCTTTTGTTTAGAGCATACCCGATGAAAACAACACGACAGTGAGAGTTTTTGGATAATTTACTGACAGACAACAACTTGCAGGCCAGTTTAGGAACATGAAGGACAGAGTGAAGAGTAATATTTTCTAAAATTTATATTTGAACTTTTCCTACAATGGGTGAGAAATTGCCATCAGCAATCCTAACTCTTTCACTTTCAGAATAAAATAAATAAGTATTGAATAAAGAAGAGAAAGAAGTCATGTGATCAGATGCCCCCGAATCAATGATCCAAGGGACAGAATTTTGACTACAAGATAGAGCCATAAGGATTGCTACCTGTCTGTGCAAGAGAACCACTAGGAGTGCTGGATAAAGAATTGGATTTTAGCAGTTTAAGAAGATAATCCATCTACTCCTTACTGAACAGACTTACTTCAACCTCATTGGGATAGGAGAATGCATGAATTGGTCTGTCACTTGATTTGCAGCTCTTCCAAGTTGCAGGCTTCCCATGGATCTTCTAGCAGTTTTCTCGAGTATGGCGTGGTTTATTGCAATAATCACACCATACTCGAGATTTTTCATTCCTCCATGGTTTAAAAACCTTGTTTGCGCTTGCATCTGATGTAATCATGGGTGAGTTTTCCACAGGTGTAGCAGCTCCCTTTTTCCCAAGCATCACATTCCTACAGCTTTCTTCTCTCCTAACTTCAGCAAAGACATCACCAAAAGGAGGCAGAGGTTGGCGGCCAATTATTCTCCCTCCGACTTCATCAAATTCAATGTTTAAGCCGGCAAGGAATTTGTAGATACGGTGATCCTCCACCATCTTTCTGTTGTGATTGCAGTCCTCGGTTGACTTCCACTCATAATCATTGAACATGTCCAAATCTCGCCACAACCTTTTCAGAGAATTGAAGTACTTAGTGATACTGTCCTCTCCTTTACGAATGTCACCAAGTTTAATTGTCAACTCATATATTTGGGACTGATTTCCCATATCCGAATACATCTGGGTGATATTATTTCAGAGTTCTTTGGCTGTTGGATAACACATATAGTTGGGGCTGATGTCTTCCTCCATGGAATTCACTAACCATGTCATGACCATGGAGTTTTCAGCATCCCTGGTAGCATATGCCGAGTCCTCTTTTGCTGGTGCCTTCTTCTCTCCTGTCAAGTATCCGATCTTTCCTCGGCCCCGAATGTACATTTGGATGGACTGAAACCAACGCAAGAAATTATCACCATTGAGTTTAATGCTGGTGATTTGCACCGAGTGAGAATCAGTGTTGGAGACATGTTTCTCAATGTTTTTCGGTGAAACGGTAACTGTGGATTCAGATGTGGTTTCTGATATGGTGTAGGACAGCTTGCTGGTTCAAGGATTACCTCAGAAGGGTCAGAGAATAAGTCCTTAGCTTTGATACCATGAAAGCTAGAAAGAACAATATTTCTTATTCTCATATTTAAACAATGTACATAGCACCTCTATTTATAGGAGATACAAGGCATAAAATTAGGAATTGATTAGCTACTAATTAGCTACTGATTCTGAGGACTGATTAGCTATTATTTAGTTACTAATTTTGATCCTAATAAACTTTCCTATTCTATAGTATTGACTAAATCTAAATGTTTACAGTTGTGATATCCAAAAGAATTCAGCCATATCCTGGAAGAATTATTTTCTTTCCATTTCCAACATTGAATATAATTGATATTTGTTAGTTTTCCTTTTCTGAGCTTCTGTGGCACGTAGGCATTGTTCGTCATGCTATGCTTTTTCAGGGGTAAGTCTTTTATTGCCATAAAAGGGGATTTACAATGAAGCTCATGACATGCCAAAGGCAATACCCCCTCTAAAAGAGAGCTTACGCCTAGCCTGCAGAACAATTAAACCTCAGCAATTGGCATTTTAGGATAGAAATTTGTGTACTTTGCAAATCCTTAGAGCCTAGTGTCAAGAGAAAATTGAGAAACTAATTGGCATGAGTAGTATTTTATTTTTGAGTTACTGCTTATGTCTACAAATTGGCTTTCATACTTAACCAAAAAAAAAAAGAAAAAGAAAAAGAAAAAACAAGAATAGGGTTAAGTTAGTAGTTTATTGGTGGTAGTTGCTACATAATTGATGTCTGTTGGGCTATATATAATAAATCCACGTGTTTTTTGGGAGATAAATTTAGACCTTTTTTTATTCAATGGCAACTGTGCAGCGAGTAGTAACACAAGTGATGAAGACTAAAGAATTCCTCAACTGAGCAGTGAGTCAACAACCAGGTTATCTCAGTTATCACTCAAGAATTCCTTCACTTACATTGCTGCCATTGCTTGGAAATGGAGACTAAATTGGGCGCAGGTGTTTTTTTGTTTTTATTTTTTTTCTTTTATCCTTTTCGATGTTGTGATGCAGAGCGTGATTCTTTGGAAGCTGACATGGGCATGGAGATAGAAGGTGATGGGCGTGCCCGCATATCTTCAACTTGATCTGGAAGCAGATCTTGTCTTGCCTCCTGCACCAGCTGGCAGAGTCGACAACAAGGTAATTTCTAATCTCAGTTGTCACTCAAGAATAAATTCACTTACATTGCTACAATTTCTTAGAAATGGATATTGTATTTCATGAGTAAAAGATCAAAATTATTCTGTTGACATGGCTTCTACATGTTCCAATTAGTATGGTGTTAGAATTGTATGATGCACGATTCGATTCATACAATTTAATATGAGTTTCAACCAAAATTATTTGAATTGTGTTGTTTGAAAATTGGGTGTGCTGTTGAATTGAGAATTGAGTAGTTCGTCTATGTTTTTGTTTACATAATGTATTGAAATGACGCCTTCTTCTGTTACTCTACGATGAAACAAAAATAGGGCAATTGGTTATACTGATATACGTGGTTATATATAATTTATTTATATTGATACTATGTAGTATTTGACTTTGATTGCTACAATGTTTCCACATGTGTGAGGTTTGGAAATTCCTTTCCAATAATTCGGACTGTATTTGATAAGCATCTTGCGGATCTTGTATGAGAAGGAAATAAGAAACGGAAAAAAAAAACTTTGTTTATAGTTTCATATGGAAAAAACATGCAAAGAGCGAACTGCTAATACATGTATTTGTGAGAATAAGTTTTCTGAGTCAAACTGTATATCTCGTTAAATTGAACAAAGAATACATCACTCACTTATATAGAATGCTAAATCCTAATCCTAAACAAAATACATCACTGATAGAGAATGCTATTAGCTATAGAACACTAACACTAATTCCTAATCCTAAAAGGAAAAGGAAAATGGAGAACACTATTCTCACACCCCCTCTCAAACTCAAGGTGTTTTAGCAGAAAACACTGAGAGTTTGTCAAGAAAAAATCGAAACCGAGCAGTGGTGTGAGTCTTGGTGAAGAAATCAGCAGGTTGTAGAGTTGAAAAAACAAAAGGAAGCGAGATAACGCCAGACTGTAGATGCTGACAGATGAAGTGACAATCAATCTCAATATGCTTTGTCCGTTCATGAAAGACAGTGTTATGAGCAATTTGAATAGCACTTCGGTTGTCACAATAGAGAGAGGTCGGGGAAGACTAAGAGACACCCAAGTTAGATAAGAGACCACGAAGCCAGACAATTTCAGCAGTAGCATGAGCCATAGCACGATACTCAGCTTCGGCAGTAGAACGGGCAACAACAGTTTGTTTCTTGTTTTTCCAAGAAATCAGGGAATCGCCAAGAAACATACAGAAACCATAAATAGATTTACGATCATTAACATCACCAACCCAATCAGTATCAGCATAGGCCACCAAATCTAACGAAGAAGTAGAAGAGAATAGCAAGCCCTGTAAAATAGTACTGTGAAGATAAGGAAGAATTCGAAGCAAAGCAGCCCAATGTGTAGAGCGAGGAGCAGAAACAAACTGACTAACCACATGGACAGCATAGGCAAGATCAGGGCGAGTAACTGTCAGATAGACTAAACAACCCACAAGTTCGCGATATAACGTAGGATCGTCCAGAGGAACACCATCAGTAGTGTTAAGCTTCACATTAAGCTCAATGGGGGTATCAGAAAGCTTAGTGTCAGTAAGCCTGGCACGATGGATAGCCTCGTTGGCATACTTAGCTTGGGATAGAAAGTAACCCTTGGGAGAAGAAGCCACCTCAATACCGAGAAAATACTGCAATGGTTCCAGATCCTTCATTTCGAAGGTGCGGAAGAGATGCTGCTTGACTGCAAAGATAGCAGCAGAGTCAGAGCCAGTGATGATCATATCATCTACATATAGTAAGAGAGCAACAAAACTAGTCAAGGTATGTCTCAGAAATAGAGCAGAGTCGGAAGCAGAAGGATGAAATCCAAGCTTGGTAACAGCAGTCTGAAAGCGATCATACGAAGCACGAGGAGATTGCTTCAGACCATACAGAGCACATCGAAGACGACAAACTTGGCCAGAGGAATGGTGAAGACCAGGGGGAGGACGCATGTAAACCTCCTCAGTGAGATGGCCATTAAGAAAAGCATTCTTAAAATCCATCTGATAAAGAGGCCAAGAACGAATAGCAGCGACAGAGATTAAAGTACGGACAATAGTCATCTTGGCAACAGGAGCAAACGTCTCCTCATAATCAATACCATATTCCTGGGAGAAACCTTTGGCAACCAGACGGGCTTTGTAGCGCTCAAGAGAACCATCATAATGAGTCTTGACTTTGTAGACCCATTTGCAACCAACCAAATTCTTACCAGCAGGCAAAGGAACCAACTCCCGTGTATTAGTTTTCTGTAGAGCAAACAACTCATCCTCAAACACACGAAGGAGAGAGTAATTAGGAAGTTGAGAAAATAGAGCCTCATAAGGAGACCGATTAGAAAGAAGAGGGGTAGGCATACGATTAAGAAGAAAAGCAGCAGTAAGAACTACCTCACCCCAAAACGGAGCTGGAACGGAAGTGGAGAGAAGGAGAGACCTAGCTGTCTCAGGAGATGATGGTGTTTACGCTCAGCTCGACCATTTTGGGCAGGTGTATCAGTACAAGAAGTTTGGTGAATAGTACCCAATTTGACCAAGTATTCACAGAATTCAGTTTTAAAGTATTCTCCACCCAGGTCAGACCGCAACAATTTAATAGTAGAGCCAAACTGTGTAGTGTGTAGTGACCATAGACTGGAAGGTACGGTATATTTGGTAGAAGTCAGATTTATGAGTCATAAGATAAACCCAAGTGTAACGGGTGCAGTCATCAATAAAAGACACATAATATGCAGCCCCTTTTAGTAAGAACAGGAGGCGGTCCCTAGACATCAGTATGTAGAAGAGAAAAAGGAGAAACAGAAATAGAGGTACTTTTATTAAATGGTAAGGCTGACATTTTAGCAAGTTTACATCCCCGACATTCATCAATTTGACTAGGGAAACTTTACCCAACAACCCTGACTGAGCTAAAGACCGTAAGCGGTCAATAGACAAATGACCGAGGCGAGAATGCCATAAGTAAAACTGACTCGACTGAGAATCTAACTAAAATGAGGAAAATGCAGCTAGAGAAGTAGATAAGGGGAGATGCAAGCTTTCGACTACATAGAGGTCTCCAATTCTACGGCCGGTCCCAATCTGCTTCTTGGACACCCGATCTTGCACACAATAGACAGAAAAAGAAAAGATAACATCAAAACCAGACCTATCAAGTTGACTAATGGATAATAAACTGACAGATAACTAAGGAACATAAAGAACAGAAGGAATAGTAACAGCAGACATGGCAGAGGGGAAGACAGACCCAACAGACAGAACCGACATACCGGATCCATTAGCAGTATTAATAGTAATAGGAACGGGTGGGGGAATACAATTTTGAAGTAAGGAAATGTGAGGAGTCATATGATGAGAGGCACCAGAATCAAAAAGCCAGACAGAAGAAGGGATACCTGAAGAGGACCCAAGCAAATCTGAATGAAGAGAGGCAAGAGCGGAGGCAGATGTGGATAACTGAGAGGTGGACAGGATATGCTGAAGTTGTGCAACCTAAGCACTCAAGGAAGCCAAGTTAGGATCGGGAGCCGGAGTGGATGCAATGTAAGTAGCAGAAGGTCGAAAAGTACTCGAAGTAGGACCTCGAAACTGTGTCTGAGAAGATGGAGCAAGCTGACGTCCCTTTTTGGGACAATTGTTCTTCCAATGACCCTTTTGATGGCAGAAAGCACACTCATCTGGCCCTAATGGTCCTTTCTTGGGTTTCGCAGTGGCCTGAAGCTGATGAGGAGGAGGGGTCAATAACAAGGGCTGCTTGGTAGGAGCCAAGAAGACAGAAGGAGGTAAAGTCTGACTGGCTGTCTTAAGACGGGTTTCCTCAGAGAGGAGTTCACGAACAATAGCATCCACAGAGGAAAGAGGAGATCGATGAAGGGAGCCACCTCGAATAGCCTCATACTGAGGGGAGAGGACTGTTAAAAACTGTACTAAACGACCCTGCTCCCGAAACTCAATATAAGTGTCTAGTATCTTGAGACTAGGTGGTTCCATAAGAGCCAACTGATCCCAGAGACCTGTCATCTCAATATAAAAGTCCTGAATAGTCTGATTCCGTTGACGAGCATTCTGAATAGCTGTTTCCAACTCATACCGCTTGGCAAAGTTGGACTGCTGATAGACACCTAGTAAATAATCCCACACCTCTTTGGCAGTATTGTACTTGGAAAACATCATTCCAATACGGTCAGCCACGGAATTATGAAACCAGGTCAGAACTTGGGCATTATCACAATCCCAAGTATCACAGGAATTCAGATATCCATCCTCCTTCAGGTCTGATGGTCGAGGAACAGAACCAGAAACATAATCCCATTTTTTTCGACCAAGAAGAAAATTTTTCATAACACTAGACCAATAAGGATAGTTGTCACCAGTAAGTTTGCATTTAATAGCTTGAATTTTATCTTTTGACATTGTGATGAACCAGAAGGAAAAGATGGGGCAAAGTGTGATAACTAGCAAAAATAAAAAGAACTGAGGGGTCAAAGTATAATAATCAGGAACTTGTTTGGTCCAAAAGAAGAATGAAGGAGAACTGGTGGTAACGAAAGACAGCCGTAGGTCAACTTCGAACCACACACACAGAGACAGAGAGAGAGAGAGAGATTGAGGAGAAGAGAGAAAGACAAGAGTCGAAGTCGACTCTGGAGCAGCCGGCATAGACAGCGCTTCGATCGCGCGAAGCGAAGCAGGAGAGAACCAATGACGACGACGACGACGACTCGAGTCCAGTGACAGATCACGAACCAGAGGCTAGGGTTTTCACGAATGGGTTGCGAGGCAGAGACGAAGGACAACTCGAGACCTTCGCTTGAACTAGATGAACACAGAAGAAACAGAGGAGGTCGCCACCTGCGACTCAGAGAGAAAATACCAGAGGCTTGATTTTCGAGAGACTATTTGTGATTAACTCACAAAGAGCTTCTAGGGTTTCGGTTCAAACCTTGCTCTGATACCATATAAGTTTTTTGAGTCAAACTGTATATCTCATTTAATTGAACAAAGATTACATCACTCACTTATATAGAATGCTAAATCCTAATCCTAAACAAAATACATCATTGATAGAGAATGCTATTAGCTATAGAACACTAACACTAATTCCTAATCCTAAAAGGAAAAGGAAAACGGAGAACACTATTCTCACAGTATTATCTTATGCAATTTTATCTTTTCTTTTGTGGAAATTTTGTTGGAATTTTGTATTTCATTTGTTGTGACGTGTTATAGAAACCAAAACGCACTTTTCGTAGTTTTTAGATAATTAGAGATTAACAATTCCAACTTCCTTTACTTCATTCAAAAAGTTGTTCAGAATAATTGATCAGAATTATTTTGGGGAACCGGTTTGTGCATATTATTCAA
The DNA here is from genome assembly GCF_004153795.1 of Camellia sinensis. Lineage (NCBI taxonomy): Eukaryota > Viridiplantae > Streptophyta > Magnoliopsida > Ericales > Theaceae > Camellia > Camellia sinensis. The sequence goes on along the minus strand of NW_021026971.1, from coordinate 523,623 downwards.
AATAATTTTACTTTTAGGAGCAGTTAGTTTTTCGTTTGTATTTTTTTTTTCCTTTGTGTTTTTGGCGCTAACCCCTTGCAGGTAATGACACATATAGACATGGTTAATCATTTAAGGTAATCTCCTATACTTTTTGATTTTATTTTTTATATTTAGGACAATGCATTGTTTAGGTTGGAGGCAGAAAATACTTATTTTGAGAAGAATTTATATATTTGCTTGCTGCTATGAGTTAGTTGTTTTGTTTTTTAAAAAAAAAAGTTAGTGCTCATGGTAATCTTTTGTTCTATATATTGGGTGATTGGGTATACTTGTGGTATTTTATTGCTTTTAACTCGAGAATTGTGTTGAAGTTTGATATGCTAGCTACTTTGTTAAAGCATTCCATGTGTTCATATTTGGAAATCATTGCACCACACTTCTGCCACATGAATATGATTTTTAGTTGATAAGTGGATATGACTTGAAAATCTTGAAGAATGATAGTGGAGACTTTTAACCCTGTGAGTTTTGTGCCAATCATTTATTGGAGGGTTATTATGCATCTACTCTTAATTTTTCTTTGGAAGAGCATTAATTTATAGTTTAGTCTCATTATTTTTTCATTTTTGGTTGAATGTTGAGAATAAATCAATTTGTTATCATACTTTTACTCCCTTGAGGACAATGCATCGTTCAGGTTGAGGGGAGAAAATACTTATCTTGAGAAGAATTTATATGTTGCTTGCTACAATGAGTTAGTTGTTTTGTTTAAAAAAAAAAAAAAACTGTGCATGGTAATCTATTGTTCTATGCGTTGAGTGATTCGGCATACTTGTAGTATTTTATTGCTTTAACTCAAGAAATTGTGTTGAAGTTTGATATGTTAGCTACTTTGTTAAAGTATTCCATGTGTTCGTATTTGGAAATCATTGCACTACACTTTAGCCACATGAATATGATTTTTAGTTGATAAGTGGATATGACTTGAAAATCTTGAAGAATGATAGTGGAGACTTTTGAGCCTACGAGTTTTGTGCTAATCTTTTATTGGAGGGTTGTGATACATCTACTCTTAATTTTCTTTGGAAGCGCATTAATTTGTTGTTTAGTCTCATTATTTCTTAATTTTGGTTGAATGTTGAGGATAAATCAATTTGTTACCATACTTTTATTCCCTTGAGATCAATGGGAATTGAGAGAATGGATTTTAGGCATCTTTGTTTCATGAGCTTTTATTTAATTTTTCTTTCCTTTATTATTACTTTATTAGAAACAAATTTGAGCCTTTCGTGTCTTTCATTTGTTTAACACCAACAACGCCATACTTTCTTTTCAATTTTGTAGATATGTTGGTAAATTTGAGTTTGACAATGGCAAATTTGTGAAAAAAAAAAGAAAAAAAGGAGAGAAGATGGAAAAGAAGAAGAAGAAATAAATTGTGTTCAACCGAGGGGGGAGGGGGGGGGGGGGGACAACAAAAGGAAAAAAAAAGAGCAAGTTTAGGAGGAAAGTTGAAAGCAAAAAAAAAAAAAAAAAAGTAATAGAAAGAGCAAGGCATTTGGAATAATGCTCTAATTGTGTTTATTTTTATGCCAATTGTCTCTCAGACGTCCTTTTTTTTATTCACCTTTGGCTTTTTATTATTTTTTCGTAATTCCTCAACCCAAGCATTACAACCAAATAAAAGTCCTATTTGATCTTGAGTGTGGTATAGTTTACAAGTGGACATGATGGATTGGGGTGATGGTGTGGTAATTTTAATTCTCAGTATATGGTATTCCATTCATGAGACTATTTATTTATTCTTTCATATTAGCGTTTTTCAAAAAAATTAGTATGAGGGATATTTTGCCTTTGATTTACATTGTTCTACTCGCATATATTGAGAGCAATTTTTGCATCATATTCTGAGTGATTTATTTGTTGAGTGCAGTAACTGGTGAGATTTGAGTCGAAGCATGTTTCAGAAAGAGATTTGGGTTATATTTCACTTTAAGGCTAAGGTTGTGTCTGTGTTTGCTAAACTTTTTTAACACACTCCAAATTTTGAATGTCATGAGATATCTTTATTTGCTGCTAGTGTCTTGAACTTTGATTGATTATCTTGTTAAGGTTGTGAAATTCATGGCTGGTTCTTTAACTTTGGCATGAGAATGAAAGAAATCCTTTTAGTAAAGAAATTTTTGGATGTTTGTGGGTAACATCTTTGGAAACCCTCACGAGACTTTTACTCGTCCACGAGGGGTAACCTATTGGATTAAGGGCTTGTTGCATGTGCTAAATTCAATCGTGATTTCTTGCAGAAGTGGTTTAGAGTTGTTGCTTTTATTTTACTTTTTGATTTTATTTTAGTCAGCCTAATTGCTAGGTTCTAGCAATAAAGCTGGTTAGGAGGTGTGATGGATGCTTAAAATTACATAGTTGTTCTATGAATTTTGGATATTATATTCATTCTCTCAATTTGTATTTGATTGTGATTTAATGAATTTAATTTAAATTTGTAGAAAAACTACATTTGAGCCTTCAACAATATCAATTGCTCAACAAGGCCCATAAGACTCGGTGTGCTTCTAAATCATCTCATAACATCCACAAAACCTCTCTCAAAGGTTAGACAAGATTTCATTGTACCTCTAGTCCTTTAATATTTTGATTTTGGTTTTCAAATATTTATTTGTTTTTCCTTTTAATTACTACCCGTCTTCTGTTCTTTATTTGTTCCTTTTATGAAATGTATATTTGGCGACTTAGATAATAGCAAAAACACTAGATCTGACCGCAATGTTGTCAAGGGTGCTCGGGCTGCTCGAATTCAGCAAAACGAATGGTAATTTTCATCTTAATTTTCTACCCCCTCTACATAAGATGTATACCTTTTTACTCACAAGGGTCTTGTGTTTGTAGCTTTTCATCCAATAAAGGATAATATTTCTATTGCCTAAAGGCAGGATTGCATTTTTTTGTCGATAAGGAAGCAGAAAAGGTGTGCTGTTTCAGAAGAAAAAAGGGCATCCAGTTGATTGACTAGTCCTCCCCGTGTCATTGTATATGATATGTTTTTAATGTTAATATTGTTTGTACCCAAAGGAATTGTTAATCCTTCACAAAAGGTTCTTTTGTATAAAACTAGACTGCATTTGTTTCCTGGTAAATTGAGATCTAGATGGACTGGGCCGTTTCATAGTTAAAACTGTTTTTCTCATGGGGCCCAGATTGAAAATCCCAAGAATGGTAATGTTTTTAAAGTGACTGGCCAACGTCTTGAACCAGTTTTGGAGAATTTCCCACATGAAGAGGAGAGGAGTCCATCGAATTAAAAGACCCTATTCATTCATTCATGTTTGAGCTGGTAAAGATGTTTGTAGTCCTTCTTTCACAATAAGTTATTTATGGGGAAAAAAAGAAATTATGATTTCATCTAACAATTATTCTCTATTTATGATGGCATATCATATGATAAATCGTATTTGAAAATCACTCTTCCAATGTTTGATTGCAGTGAACTTTTAGACCCTGTTGTTGCTGAAGCTACACTGGACTTTCGGAATCTTAACAAGAGAAAACTTTTAACTAATTTCCCTACATTTCTCCCTCAGGTATGATTTGAGATTGGCATGATTCTTTGCTTGTGATTTAGTTTCTTTATTTGACTGAATTTTTAGATTTAGAAGTAGAAATGAAGAAATATGAAACATGTATATCAAATATTTTGGTAACTTATCCTCCTCTAACATCAGTGTTGCATTTGTAGTTTTTCCCATTAATGCTAAGTTCCTTGTGTCATTTTTTTGGTGTTGTTCTTAAAAGATATATTTAATTTATTTTATTGGAATGATCTTAGTTATAATTCGTGCAATTGTTGTGTCCTCGAGATATTTGTATATGACAAATGCCAATAATGCTGGATATTGGGATTGAAATAAAGGAGTGTCTTGAAAATAGGTCAAACAGTTAAAATAAGTGCATTAATTTTCATAAAAACCGCATTGAATTTAATAAAAAGTGTCTTGTGTTTTCCAAAAAAAAATTCGGGTCTACTTTTCGTGTCCCCGGGACACTTGTTAACAAGACCCTTCATATATTGGTATTCATAATTGTAGTTTTATTTTATTTTTGTCCTGTCAATGCTACTTCAGAAATAAATTTTGTTGCTTATGTGATGCCACATCTTATTTTGTATGTTTAACGTTATTATGCACCTTCCCGACCTTGTTGGAACAAAATATGGTATAATAATTTCGTACTGAAACTAATTGAGCCTAACGGAAATTTTGACAACTAAACACATGTTTAATTTCAAAAAGGAGGATCTAAAAGAATGCTTTCGGAGATACTGTGGACTCAATCTGCAGTGAAGGGCATTACTGACTTTCTTACATATATATATTTTTTTGTTTTCTTTTTTGATGCAGATTTGAAATATAGCGATCCCGGGTTTACCCTTGTTATACCGTGATCCGGACATGTGTCCGTGGATGTTGGTAGTTGTTTATTATTTTGTTTACGTCCTTTTTACTTCGTAATTGAGTTATAGGATGTGTTGGGCAGGTTTGTTACAAGTTGGTTGAGTTTAGAAACCAGAACTAGTTGCCCAGATTTTGGCCTGTACGCTCGAGCGGGGGTTTTGGCGCTCGAGCGGAGATTACACCCATTCAGTATTTTTCCTGTGCAGCATTGTACGCTCGAGCGTGGTATTGGCCGCTCGAGCGGGGTTGTCTGAGTGACGCTCGAGCGTAGAGTTGGAAGCTCGAGCGGAGGTCTGGTTCTGTATAAATGCTGGGAGAGTGCATCCGGCGCTTGAGCGGAAGTTTGGACGCTCGAGCAGGAGTCTGTGAGTGACGCTCGAGCGGGGTGTTTTACGTTCGAGCGGGAGACTGGGTTTAAGTCCCGAAATTGTGACTTTCCAAATCACTTTTTACTTTTTCTTCTCTCTCTTACTTTTTCCAAAATCACCATTGTTGAGCCTCTCACTCTAGACTCTACCTTCTCTCTAGGTTTTGATCTAGTAGGAGTGATTTGCTCACCTTTGGCCTTTACAAAAAAGTTGTTGATCGTCGAGGGCTTCATTTTAATCTGAAAATCTCGGGTTTTGGAGCACGTTGGGTTTTGTCATCTTCTCCTTTGGGACTCCGAATTTGAGGTAGGGATATCCTACTCCTCTCTATGGATTTTGTCTTTAAATTTTAGTATTTTGAGATGTTGGGTTTGGTTGGGTAATTTTGTGAAAGTTTGGGACTTTTGTGCAATTTTACAAAAGTTGGGGTTTTATTCATAATAAACCTAGATGCATGTTTGGCATAGAGAAAAGGAATAAATGTAGAATCATTGATGAAAATAGGACCTAAGGGTTGAAATGTTAATTATGGTAAACAACCTAATTACATTGTTTGATTAATTGAGTTAATTAATCGTGAGAAAGGGAGTTATGAAATGGAAATGTTGAGATTGGGAATGTATGGGGTTAAAGGGTGTAGTTGAATTATTCATCACTCACCGAATTGAAATGTTGATAGTTATCCATTTGTGCATTTATTTTCTGTTTAGAAATATCTGCTTTGGGCTATTGGTGGAGGATAGTCGTGATTGTTGTAGACAATGCATGATGATTAGGCAAACGGAAACTAATCAATGGAATGTGTCATGGAATTTGACGGTTGATAGAATACATTATATATATGTATTGAGTGATTGTATATAGAACCAATGCGTTTGTATACGTTATGTGTAGAGGAGGAGATGGGGGATGTACTCCGCGGTTTAGGGGAAGATAGGGGATGTACCTCTAAACCGGATAGTGTTGGGAGAAGATAGGGGATGAACTCCGTAGATACAGCTCATATGCTTGTCTAGAGAAGTGAAGATAGAGCTCATATGCTTATCTTTGTGAAGTGTGGATACAGCTTATATGCTTATCTGTGAATGTGGGATATTGTTTTTATACATATCTATTAAGATGATGATAGAGCTAACATGCTTATCTGTTGAAAAGGGGAAAATGAGAAGTAACTTGGACTTATAAGTCGTATGACATAAATATGTGATTTATGTGAATGTATCAGTGTTGGCCATCTATCAATTGCTAATGTTTTAGTCAATGTTCATGGTTGGTTTAGTATATCTCTACTGGGCTGTGGCTCACTCTATATGGGAATATCATTTTCAGGTACAGGAAGCATGCCACCTCCAAGGACATAGCTTGGGAGGCTAGAGGCGGACATACTTTTGTCGTTTTACCTTTTTGATGTATTACATGTAAATTCAAGCCAAGGGCTTAATGTGTTTGAGTTAGTACTCTTTTGATGTAACCAAGTGTTAACTTGGAAAGCTGTAAGCCCGTAGGGCATTTTGCTTTTGTTGTTAACATGTAGTACTTATGTAATGGAATTCTGATAAATGAAAGAATGTGGAGCTTTTGCATTTCAATGCATGTTTGCTTTGTTGGGTTTAATGTTATTATTTTGAGGGCGTTACATGAAAAATCGTTTCTAAGTGTGTTTCCAGCATTGATGTCTCTTGGGTCATTTGTTCAGCTATTTCCATCTCTCGTTGACTTACCAAGTAAGTTTGTTTTTCTGGATTCCCTAGTAGTTACATTCTGCTCCTTTTTCATGTCTTTCTTTTGTGGCTTTTGTCTCTTGCCTCATTTCACCAATGAGCAAAAGCCTAAGGATACAAAAAAATTTACCAAAAAATCTACCACTCACATGGGTGTTGTGGGACCAACACCCATGTGAGTGTTTGCTAGAACATTTGGGGTCTAGCATTATTGTTCACCAATTGAAGTTCTACTTACTCTATTAACAGCTGCACCTTGTTATTTTCCTTCTATTGATTTATTGATCTAGCCAAGTAGGCCATTTCGAAATGCCTCAATTAAAAGAGTTCAGAAATTCAAAATCTATATGCTTGGTACTAGTTGGGAAATTGAATTTTTTTATTTTGAATATAGTTGATATTTGTTGGCTTTCCTTTTCTCGGCTTCTCTAGCACGTAGGCATTGTTCGCCATGGTATGCTTTTTCGGGGGTAAGTTTTTATTGCCATAAAAGGGGATTTACAATGAAGCTCAAGACATGCCAAAGGCAATACCCCCTCTAGAAGAGAGCTTACGCCTAGCATACAGAACAATTAAACTTCAGTAGTTGGCGTTTTAGGATAGAAATTTGTGTGCTTTGCAAATCCTTAGAGCCTGGTGTGAAGAGAAAATTGAGAAATTAATTGGCATGAGTAGTATTTTATTTTTGAGTTATTACTTATGTCTACAAATTGGGTTTCTTACTTAACCAACAACAAAAAAAAAAAAAAAAAAAAAAAAGAAAAAAGAAAGTAAACCTAGGGTTCAACTTAGATCTGTAAAACACTTAAAGAGAATTAATTAGTTGATATTATTTGCTGGTTTATTAAAGGTGCAATTGGGATGATAAAATCGGAGAATAAGACATTTCTCAACTTGTATGTGCCTTGACAATAAATTCTTTTGCACCAAATGTGAAAAAGATCTTTTGAGGGCATGCGAATGGAGGAAGCTACTACGAAGATGGGGTGAAGAAGCAATGGACAAAATGAACGGAGTGGAATCATATTAAACAACATTTTCGGCAATTAAAAATAGTCTACGTCATTGGTGTGAATCATATATATATATTATTTTTTTTAAAAAGCTATTAAGTTTTATTAAATAATAAAAAATGAGATTGATTTCTTATTTATGTCCTTTTTTATTTTTTATTTTGGACGATGTAGGGTTGTAAATGAACAGAATCTATTTGGAAACAGACTCGAGCTCGACCTAGTAAGGACTCATTCAAACTCGGTTCGTTAAATTTTTATTGTGTTAAAGTTCGAACTCGTTAAAATTTTAGGGGTTGTTTGGGAAGTGCTAAATTAGTATACTTTT
>NW_021026971.1:467923-506448 GCF_004153795.1 Camellia sinensis | reverse complement strand
GAGAGAAGGATGGAGAAGCACAGAGAAAGTTAGAGAGAAACTATCTTCTTGAGAGCTAGACAAGAAAGTTAGAGAAAAAAAAAGAGAAATAGGAAGAAAATGAAGCGGAATTCAAATTCAACCTTTTGCACATGAGAATTGAACACTTAGGAGATTTCGAAAACCTTAAATGAGGTGTTTAAGTTTTTTTTTTTTTTTTGGCTGAGTAAGTCATAAATTAAAGACAATGAAATTTACAAGTTTACAAGGGGCATACCCTAGGCACGCCCAACAACAATAAATAAACGATTACAAAATAAACAAAACCCAATCCCGCATAAGCGGGAGTACAATCAGAAAAAGAACAAAAAAACCCAAATTTGCCCATATATCCTTTTTTTTTTCCCAAGTAACCCCTACCATCCGAAATAATAGATGGAAACTTGGGGTGGATATATGGGCAAAGATACAAACAAACACCACAATGCTTAAAAAAAAAAAAAAAAACAACAGACATACTCACAAAGCAACAACCCTCAAGCCTAATAAAAAAGATGACCTCTCCCACATGCCCCCAGTCTCTACCACAGATAACACACATGGAATCCAATAAGCATCCCACTCCTCACTGTCGTGACATCCTAGCCACTAACCAAAGCAATGACGGAGGAAAAATCTATCCCATGAGAGATCCGGACAGAGTCACATGAAGCAAGCAAGATCGGTCACCAAAATCAATGGTCTTGGGAGTTGTAGCGTAAAAACGATAGCCCCTCAGCAACAAACCAATACATAGCCAAAATAGCATGAGAGAAATCATCACATCCCCCAGTCCCTTCCTTGGTAGATCACAAGCCTCAAACCCCACAGTAGTGTGCCCTTCACTCCATGGTAGGCGTGGCAAACGATCAATTAAGATGGGTCACATGAAAACAAGAAGCCACCAAAAAATTGGTAGCTAACCTCCCGCTCATCTCCCAGTCTCTAATTCGACTGGACATCGAACCACTATTCCCCATAGCAGTGACCCCTCAATCACTCTTGGCGGAGATGGCTCAAAACTAACCTCGTATCGAGTCACATGAGGATCACACGATTAAACAACATGAGAAATCGACTATAAATGATCTGCAACATCGAGGCTAAACAAAATTATATAAGCCCACCAATCAAAATCGATGACCCAAATAAAACAAAATGAACCCAACGGCTGGCCCACTTAACCAACCCAAACTCACAGCCCAACAGTTGACCCATGGACGGCCATTACACAATCAACAATCTGACCAATAACCCACGTGCCTACTCTATAGGCAAACATATAAACCAACTATATTAAAATATAGTAAAACACAAAAACCAGCCCACAGTATTGAAAACCACTCCAATATACTACAAAGATTCACCAAAAATTGATCTGAGTGGGCGGGAATTTTGGTGTCCCCCACGTGCTCCACCAACTTAACACTAACTTACTTAACACGCCAAACAGTGCGTGTGGCCCATGTACCTCCCTCAAACCAGTCATAATCACCATGAAAGCTGGGACGGAAAGCTTGAAAACACCCACCTCCAGAAAAGGCGGAAACCACGCCGATGGAGTACTCACCGACGGTGACGACACTAGACCCAAAACCCAAAGTACATACCTGAAGCCAACTTAGATAGGGGATCGTCTCCACTATAAAACGGCGACGGCACCCACCATGAGCTCCTCCAGGTTGAACTCAAGTCAACGGGACAAATATTTATCAGCGAACATTTACGATCACCGTAGTGACGGCGTAGAGCTAGACCAGTGCTGGAGTTGAGTCAAACTCGCGGCAGACACGTTGGAGAAGAGTCTCAAAACCAGCGCCATAATAAAGTCTTGCCATTGCCAGAGCGACAGACCCAATTTGAAACCCAAATACAACAAGCTGGAACTAACAAAGAAACAATAACAAGAAAACCATCACCAGCAGCACAGAGCCAACACAGAACCGACCCAGACCTTCGATGAGGCTCACAAATTGTACAAACCAGTATCTGAACCATCTCTGACCAGCACTGGAACAAAACTTACAAAGTTCCAAATCATACCGTCGGTGAAAGCATCGCCGGTGAACGCTACACACGGCCAGTTCAGCGAGCTAGCAGAACAACGACCCACCCACCGAACGAGTTTCACACAAGCATCATAAAAGCTATTTCATAACACAAAAATACAGAGCCAGATAGCTAAATCTCTCTATATCTTACATAATCTATCCTAAATGCATAAAAGAAAATGGCAGAAACACTATCTCACAAACACACTCTCACTCTCATCCCAACGATCAGAGATTACAGCAATACACCATTGTTACATTCAGGGGGGAGTTTTCTCTCTCTAGAATCTGGAGAGAGAAGCTCCTACTTTCTTCCCTTTTTGTTCTAACTCAAACTTTGGCTGGTCTGAGGTGTTTAAGTTAAACTAATGGTTGTTAAGTTACAATTTTTGGGTGAATAAATTAAGTTACAATTACTCAGTAAATTCTCTTTGTTAGAGGCTAAGCAAGATTAGTTTGAACAAATGAAACAATTAGGGGGCCGAGGCTAATTAGTTTCTCGAACAAAAAAGAGAAAAAGGATGGAGAAGCGCTGAGAAGTTAGAGAGAAACCTTTTTCTTGAGAGCTAGAAGAGACAGTTAAACAAAAGAAACAGAAAGAGGAAGAAAATCAATGGGAATTCAAATTCATCTTTTTGGATTTGTGAATTGAACACTTAGGTGATTTAGAAAACCTTAAATGACGTGCTTAAGTCAAACTAATATCGATAATTACTCAGTAAATTCTCTATCTTTGAGGCTAAGCAAGATTAGTTTGACTTAAACTTGGCCACTTAAGCTAATGGAACAATTAGGGTCCCAAGCTAATTAGTTACTTGAACGAAAGAGAGAAGGATGGAGAAGCACTGAGAAAGTTAGAGGGAGACTTTTATCTTGAGAGCTAGAAGAAGAGAAAGTTAGAGAAAAGAAAGAGAAGTAGGAAGAAAATCAAAGGGAATTCACATTCATCCTTTTGGAGTTGAGAATTGAACACTTAAGTGATTTCGAAAATCATAAATGAGGTGTTTAAGTTAAACTAATATCGTTCAGCTACAGTTACTCAGTAAATTCTCTTTCTCAGAGGCTAAGCAAGATTAGTTTGAGTTAAACTTGGCCACTTAAACTAATAGAACAATTAGGGGCCCAAGCTAATTAGTTCCTAGAACAAAAGAGAGAAGGATGGAGAAGCACAGAGAAAGTTAGAGAGAAACTTTTTTCTTTAGAGTCACAAGAGATAGTTAGAGAAAAGAAAAAGAGAAAGAGGAAAAAAAAATCGTTTTCGATTTGAGAATTGAACACTTTGGTGATTTCAAAAATCATAAATGAGGTGTTTAAGTTAAACTAATATCGTTCTGCTAGAATTACTCGATAACTTCTCTTTCTTAGAGGCTAAGCAAGATTTGTTTGAGTTAAACTTAGCCACTTAAACTAATGGAACAATTAGGGGCCCAAGCTAATTAGTTCCTAGAACAAAAGAGAGAAGGACGGAGAAGCACAGAGAAAGTTAGAGAGAAACTTTTTTTCTTGAGAGATAGAAGAGATAGTTAGAGAAAAGAAAGAGAAACGGGAAAAAAAATCATAGGGAATTCACATTCGTCCTTTTGGGCTTGAGAATTGAACAGTTGGGGAATTTGGAAAACCTTAAATGCGATGCTTATGTTTAACTAATATCGTTAAGTGGCAATTACTCAGTAAATTCTCTTTCTTAGATGCTAAGCAAGATTTGTTGGAGTTAAACTTGGCCACTTAAGCTAATGGAACAGTTAGGGTCCCAAGCGAATTAGTTTCATAGAACAAAAGATAGAAGGATGGAGAAGCACAGAGAAAGTTGGAGAGAAGCTATCTTCTTAAGGGCTAGACGAGAAAGTTAAAAGAGAAGAAAGAGAAATAGGAAGAAAATTAAAGAGAATTCAAATTCATCGTTTTAGACTTGAGAATTAAACGCTTAAGTGATTTCGGAAAACTTAAATGATGTGTTTAATGTTAAACTAAGATCATTATACGAGAATGACTCAGTAAATTCTCTTGCTGAGAGGCTAAGCAAGATTAGTTTAAGTTAAACTTGGCCATTTGAGCAAATGAAATAATTAGGGGCGCAAGCTAATTTGTTCCCGGAACAAAAGAGAGAAGGATGGAGAGGCACAGAGAAAGAGAGAAACTTTCTGCTTTGAGAGCCAGAAGAGAAAGTATAAGAGAAAAGAAAGAGGAATTGGAAGAAAGTCAAAGGGAATTCAAATTCATCCGTCTGGGCTTGAAAATTTAACACTTAAATGATTTAAGAAACCATAAATGTGGTGCTTATGTTAAACTGATATCGTTAAACTACAAATATTCAGTAAATTCTATTGCTAAGTGGCTATGCAAGATTAGGTTGAGTTAAACTTGGCCAGTTAAGCGAATGACACATTTACGGGACCCAAGCTAATTAGTTACTAGATCAGAATGGAGAAGCATGGAGAAGCACAGATGCTCTATTCGCCGGTATGAAACATGGAGAAGCATATTGATGCATCCTGTACCATTGTTTGTAGCCATTTATTTTAATTGTTCTTTCAAATGAAATACTGTTAAGGTTAATCCATTCACGGTCAACATTTTATGCCTATAAAATAAAATCGATGTGCTCCATTTAATTGCTGGATTTCACCATCGATTATGGCTACTACGTTCCGATTTTCGCAACGTCGTTCATATACTCCCAGAACAAAATTAAATTTTAGTCACCGCTGGACCACATCCAGTAGATCCAGTGTTTCCGGACGACGTTATTTTAAGCGAAAATGGAGTTATTTAAAAAAAAATGATTCATGTCTAAATCGTTTTGTGATTCCATCTGGAGGATTGAGGATTTTCAACCGTTTAATGAGCCGCACTTTTTCCATTTTGACTTGCCCGAAGTTGGTACTGAACAAGATGAACGCCTTGGGAGAAAATTAAAGCTTGTAGGATTGTGTATATACAAGGTGTAGTTTTACGTCAAACTGGTGGCCTCTCTGAGGTTGCCGTCGATACGCCTGGCTTGGAAAGCGACATGCGTGATGCTCCAACTCAAATTGTGGATTTCGATACATCTGGTATATTTGACAACGGACAATGTGAATTTGTCGTTGTGTTGGATCGCTTTCCTAATCCTGCCTATACGCCTAAATTTGAAGATATTTTCCAGTGGTCCAGTGGTGACCCATGAACTGGTTGTATGGTCAGGGGCACGGAAACAAATCGTTTTGTTGTATTGCAGCGTGTGCCCGTTTCAATGCCGCCGCAAACTAATGAATATGCAGCCATTAGCCGTGAAGGCGTTAAAACATTTATCAACATGGGAAACAATATTGTATTCGAATTCCGAGATAGTGGTGGACTTCTGACTGGCGCGTATAATAATATTGTAAAAAACGCAATTATTTGTTATTTTGTGTGGGAATGTCGCACAAAATCGTTTGTAAGGGCGCATTTGAATTGTAGATTGAAATATTGTTATTAATAAAATAATTGATTACAATTTATTTTACATTGGCCTCCGTTGTACATTATGTTTTTGGGCTGATGCGGATCCTTCCACTGCGGCCTTTACAACCTCTGAAATTAATTTAGACACCTCATCCGTATTCAGTCGTGATGATTCGGAGTTATTGGATCCGACCTTGCTTACTGATGGGCCTATGTCAATTGGGCCGCTAGGCTGATTAATTGGCCCAGTGTTGATTATTGATGGGCCGCTAGTCGGTATAATCATGTCGCGCCGACTGAATGATTCGGGCCCATCTCGGATAGAACTTGATGACAATCGTGCCGCCATTATCCTTTGGGCCGAAGAACCGTATTGGCCCATTGGTGCTGACAATGTCATTGTGGATCGAAAATGTGATTAGGAATTACAGCGTGTTAGTCTTGCCTTCGCCACTTTCCGCTCCACGTGCCAAATATCCACGTGGCTGTTGTTGAATACTTTGGACAAAACAATTATTAATGGCGGCCGATAAGCAATTTCATCTGGAAACGATGATGTTTGGAAAGCCAATGTGGCTTTCATTTTGCAATATTTCACATCGTCGTTGATGTTTGTTTGTAGCAATCTGTACGACGCTATTCATGGGCATCCGTTCTTATCTGCGGCAGCATACGCGTTTCCATAATATGTGATGTCTACTGGGCATGTAACTGGAAAAGTAAAGCGAGCCTGTAATTGATCATCCGCTCGTAACCGTGTGTCCCGTATTTCGACTTCGATGCGATCAGTAGAATTAAATGGACATTGTGGCCTGTAGCTTAGCTTGCATTTGTCAATTATCATTGACTTGAATGTGAACTTCTGCCACATTGCATCTCCTATCTTTGGATTTGCTATTGATATATTGGAAATCGGCAGGTTTGATGTCGCGTCTATGATTTCGGTTTCCAAATCCCCCTCCTCGTTCTGGTGAAGGTTATTTGTAAGATCGGCTTGTTGTATTTCTTCTGACATTGTGCTAGCGCAGCGGTCTGTTTGAATTGTCAGACACACAATTCTCTTATGCCGTATGAATGCCTAATACATATTCTTATATATCTGAGTTGATAGAGTTGGGAGAATAATTAATTTAAAACGACATCGCATTGGGTATATGTGAGGAAGATGTTCTTGTTTTGAACTCTAAAACGACGTCGCATTGAGGCCATAACTCACTCTCAATGACGTCACTTACTCTCTCGGATGACGCAAGTCACTCTCTAAAAACTTTACTGGTCTTAGAGAGTGAGGGAGTGAGTTATATAGGTGCCCAGGAGCGTCCCACTAATATTACCTGGGACGCTCCCCCCGCGCCACGTGTCGTCCCCCAATTGGTGCTCCTTTCCGCATTTTGTGGCGTGTTGTCGGCTAGCGTCTCTGCTCCGCGTCCAGATCTGCGGCCAGGATTAAAAATCTAAAAAGGCAAGCGCAAGCGAGAATTTTGAATTTAAAGAGTGGGCCCATTTGGGGCTGTGTTGATGCATCCGGTACCATTTGTTTGTAGCCGTTTATTTTAACTGTTCTTCCAAATGAAATACTGTAAAGGTTGACCCATTCATGGTCAACATTTTATGCCTATAAAATAAAATCGATGTGCTCCATTTAATTGCTAGATTTCACCATCGATTATGGCTACTACGTTCCGATTTTATTTTAT
Organism: Camellia sinensis; assembly: GCF_004153795.1. Taxonomy (NCBI): domain Eukaryota; kingdom Viridiplantae; phylum Streptophyta; class Magnoliopsida; order Ericales; family Theaceae; genus Camellia; species Camellia sinensis. The sequence continues at coordinate 499,256 of NW_021026971.1, read as the reverse complement.
AGAAAGTATAAGAGAAAAGAAAGAGGAATTGGAAGAAAGTCAAAGGGAATTCATTTTAATTCATCCTTCTGGGCTTGAGAATTTAACACTTAAATGATTTAAGAAACCATAAATGTGGTGCTTATGTTAAACTGATATCGTTAAGCTACAAATATTCAGTAAATTCTATTGTTCAGTGGCTATGCAAGATTAGGTTGAGTTAAACTTGGCCAGTTAAGCGAATGACACATTTACGGGACCCAAGCTAATTAGTTACTAGAACAGAATGGAGAAGCATGGAGAAGCACAGATAAAGTTAGAGAGAAACTTTCTTCTTGAGAGCTAGAAGACAAAGTTAGAGAAAATGAAAGAGAAATATGAAGAAAATTATAGGGAATTTAAATTGATCCTTTTGGACTTGAGAATTGAAAACATGGGTGATTTTGAAAACCTCAAATGGGAGCTTTAAATTGAACTAATATCTTTAAGCTACTGTCACCCCGTAAATTCGTTTTCTTAGAGGCTAAGCAAGATTAGTTTGATTTCAACCTGGCCACTTAAGCTAATGAAACAATTAGGAGCCCAAGCTAATTAGTTCCTAGAACGAAAGAGAGAAGGATGGAGAAGCATAGAGAAAGTCAGGGAGAAACTATCTTCTTGAGAGCTAGAGAAGAAAGTTAGAGAAAAGAAACAGAAATAGGAAGAAAATCAAACGGAACTCAAATTCAACCTTTTGGAGTTGAGAATTGAACACTTAGGAGATTTTGAAAACCTTAAATGAGGTGTTTAAGTTAAACTAATGTTGTTAAGTTACAATTACTCAGTATGTTCTCTTTGTTAGAGGCTAAGCAAGATTAGTTTGATATAAACTTCGCCACTTGAACAAATGAAACAATTAGGGGGCCCAAGCTAATTAGTTCCTAGAACGAAAGAGAGAAGGATGGAGAGGCACAGAGAAAGTTAGAGAGAAACTATCTTCTTGAGAGCTTGACAAGAAAGTTACAGAAAAAAAAGAGAAATAGGAAGAAAATCAAGCGGAATTCAAATTCAACCTTTTGGACATGAGAATTGAGCACTTTGGAGATTTCGAAAACGTTAAATGAGGTGTTCAAGTTAAACTAACGGTTGTCAAGTTACAATTTCTGGGTGAATAAATTAAGTTACAATTACTCAGTAAATTCTCTTTGTTAGAGGCTAAGCAAGATTAGTTTGATTTAAACTTCGCCACTTGAACAAATGAAACAATTAGGGGGCCGAGGCTAATTAGTTTCTCGAACAAAAAAGAGAAAAGGATGGAGAAGCGCCGAGAAGTTAGAGAGAAACCTTTTTCTTGAGAGCTAGAAGAGACAGTTAAAGAAAAGAAACAGAAAGAGGAAGAAAATCAATGGAAATTCAAATTCATCCTTTTGGATTTGTGAATTGAACACTTAGGTGATTTGGAAAGCCTTAAATGACGTGCTTAAGTCAAACTAATATCGATAATTACTTAGTAAATTCTCTATCTTTGAGGTTAAGAGGGATTAGTTGGACTTAAACTTGGCCACTTAAGTTAATGGAACAATTAGGGTCCTAAGCTAATTAGTTCTTTGAACGAAAGAGAGAATGATGGAGAAGCACTGAGAAAGTTAGAGGGAGACTTTTATTTTGAGAGCTAGAAGAATAGAAAGTTAGAGAAAAGAAAGAGAAGTAGGAAGAAAATCAAAGTGAATTCACATTCATTCTTTTGGAGTTGAGAATTGAACACTTAGGTGATTTTGAAAATCATAAATGAGGTGTTTAAGTTAAACTAATATCGTTCAGCTACAGTTACTCAATAAATTCTCTTTCTCAGAGGCTAAGCAAGATTAGTTTGAGTTAAACTTGGCCACTTAAACTAATGGAGCAATTAGGGGCGCAAGCTAATTAGTTCCTAGAACAAAAGAGAGAAGGATGGAGAAGCACAGAGAAAGTTAGAGAGAAACTTTTTTCTTTAGAGTCACAAGAGATAGTTAGAGAAAAGAAAAAGAGAAATAGGAAAAAAAATCGTTTTTGATTTGAGAATTAACACTTTGGTAATTTCGAAAGTCATAAATGAGGTGTTTAAGCTAAACTAATATCGTTCATCTAGAATTACTCGATAATTTCTCTTTCTTAGAGGCTAAGCAAGATTTGTTTGAGTTAAACTTGGCCACTTAAACTAATGGAACAATTAGGGGGCCAAGCTAATTTTTTTTTTTTTTTTGGGTGAGTAAATCATAAAATTAAAGACAATGAAATTTACAAGTTTACAATGGGCATACGCCAGGCACGCCCAACAACAAAAAAATAAAAGATTACAGAACCAACATAACCCAAACCCACAGAAGCGGGAGAACAATCAGAAAAAAAAAAACAACAACAAAATCCCAAATTTGCCCATATATCCTGTTTGTCCCCATGTAACCCCTACCATCAGAAATAATAAATGGAAACTTGGGGTGGATATATGGGCAAAGATACAAACAGACCCCATAAAGCTAATAAACCCAACAAACAAACTCACAAGCAACAACCCATAAGAAGATAACCTCGCCCATAAGCCCCCAGTCTCTAGCACAGATAAAACACATGGAACCCAATAAGCATCCCACTCCTCACTGCCGTGACATCCTAGCCACTAACCAAAGCGGTGACGGAGGAAAAAATCAATCCCATGAGAGATCCGGACAGAGTCACATGAAGCAAGCAAGATCGGTCACCATAATCAATGGTTTTGGGAGTTGTAGTGTAAAAACGATAGCCTCCCAACAACAAATCAATACATAGCCAAAAATAACAAGAGAGTAATTGCTTAGCCACTAAGATAGCGAACTTTTAATGGGTTAGAGTGAGAAGCTCCCGCATCTCTCTAGAAACCTGCGTTTCTAGGGTTTCACTTTCTTTTGTGAGATCATTCTTGAAATGGAAACTATATCTGATGCTTTGGTTACTGCAGGAAACTTTAATGCAATTATTAATGAAGAGAGAGGGAACGAGAGATTCAGTGGGTCATTTGGAGAATTTATCCCTAAATGTTTAGATCTCTCTGAATGTGAGTTGGATAACCTAGTTGTGCTTGCACAAAATAGTGAGAAGAAACGGAGTGGGGCTACGACGTCATCCATCCAAGACCTTTCTGACCGTCTTGCGGCTATCAAGGCCAGATCGGCGATGGACGAAGGTCGTCCTACTGTCGGATCTACGATGCCAGTGTTGTTAACCCCGATGTCCACTAACTGGTCCGATAGGGTTGAAGGAGAAAGGCGATCAAAGCTGTTGGACCTGCCTGATAGTGTGGAGATTACTAAAAATCGGGGTATCGCTCATGGAGTAACAGTGGATGAGGTGGATCACTCTTCGCCACCGATTGCAAAGGAAAAAGGGGATCTGGTCATGGAGGACCAAGATCTGGGTGTTGATGAATCTGATACACATGGTAGCCCTAGAGGTAGTCGAAATGATCGTGGTTCTGAGGATTCGGGGCTCAATCCTGTCGGATCTGAGGGTAACACTCGTGGTGGTTTTCAATACCATGGTCGAGGAGCAAATACCAACACTAGGGGTGGTCGTGGAGGCCGAGGGCAGAACAGACCCCCTGAGGGTAGATCGTGGGCTAACGTGAAATCTCTCAGTAAGGCTTATACTAATGTAGAAGTTGTGAGAAAAGTCCTCAGGTCTTTGCCAAAAAGCTGGGAGAACAAAGTTATTGCGGTGATAGAAGTAAGGGACTTATCAACATTAAGCCTTGATGAGTTGATGGGATCTCTCCTAACTCATGAGCTCATTATGCAAGAAGGAAAGGAAGAAGATGACAAGAACAAGAAGAAAGGGATAGCCTTTAACTCTACCTCAAAATGTCAAGAGGAAAAAGAAAATGATTAAGAGGAAGATTGTGGAAGAATAAGGGGCTTGCAGAAATCATGAAGAATGATGATGGTTTTGTTTTCTTTATGTTTGAAAATCGGGACTGTTGTATAGATGTGTTAGAGGGAGGGCCGTGGTATGTAGGAGGTTTCCTTCTGATATTGAAACAGTGGCATCGCATGATGAAACTGTCTAAGACAAGAAGACCATCCCTATCTGGGTAAATTTTTTTAACATTCCTCTGGAATATTGGCATGGGGAAGGGTTAGGGAGAATAGCCAGTGATGTGGGTGTCCCTTTGTTTATGGATCAACTTACCTCTTCTGGAAGTAGGATCTCTTTTGCTAGACTGTGTGTGGATATATCAGCTGAATCGGCCTTCCCTGACAGCTTTCTTCTCACTGATGGTGATGCTTCTATGAACATTCATGTGGAGTACCAAGGGGTTCCCTCGAGATGTACACACTGCCATGTTTTTGGGCATGAGACTAAGACCTGTCTTTCTGCTCAAGTAACTCATCTCATTGAATTGCAGAAGAATTCAGAGGAACAGATTGAAGATGATGAGAGATGGACCACTGTCAAGGATAAGGGCAAGAAAAAAGTGGGGGATCCATCCTCCCCTGTTCACAGCGTCCCTCCTGAAGCCAACAGTTCATCTGCTACTAAAAGGGGTGAACCTGAGATCCAATCTGAGAGGGCTAACCTTCCAGTGGCTGACATTTCTGTTGAGGTTGATACGGAGCTTATTGATCTTCCCCTTCCTGAGGTTGTAGAAAATGTTAGCCCTGCAGCTGAGGATATTGCCCGTAATGTGGGAAAAGAGGAAATGCAAGCTAATTCTCCAGAAATTCTGGGAGGTAAGGGGACTGATGGCCTCAAAGTGGGCAGCTCAACAAAGAAGAAGTCTTCTGGCAAATCAGGCAGCCAGAAGAAGAAAATGAGGTAAATATCTCTTTGTTGTTTTTGTGGTGATCTGGTTGTATTTATTAAGTTTATCATGTCTTTTAAAATATCATCATGGAATGTTAGGGGGTTTAACAACCCATCTAAACACAAAGAAGTTGCTGATTTTGTTAGAAAAGAAGACATTAAAATAATGTGTGTTTTGGAGACAAAAATTAAAATGGAGAATGAAGCTAAACTTTTTGCAAATAGCTTTAAAAATTGGAATCTTTTGTCAAATTCACAACCAGATCTACCAGCAAGAATTTGGGTGTGCTGGGACCCAAACTTTTGTGATATTTTGATGCTTCAACAATCAAACCAGTATATTTTTGTCAAAATCCACGTTTTTGATACAGATTCCAGTTTCTTTGCCTTTTTTGTTTACGCTGAGACTAAACATGAGTTGAGAGTTCCTCTATTTTTTGATTTAAAGAAAATTGCTCTCAACCATGCTAGTCACCCATCCATTTTCCTTGGTGACTTTAATGCTGTTAGATTCTCTCATGAGAAGATGGGCGGAAAGGACACGTGGAGTCAAGCAAATGAGTTGTTTAATAGACTAGTCTTGGAGTCTGAGTTGGATGATCTTTGTTACAAGGGGTGTCAATTTACTTGGTCCAATAAGAGGGGGGGTGGGAATTTTATTACTTCAAGAATTGATAGAGTTCTTGCAAATGAGAGATGGTTGTCTACTAACCCTAACTCCTATGCTCTCTTTCTTCCTCCGGGCGTATCTGATCATTCCCCAGTTGTTGTGCATCTTGGGGGTGAGGAGGCAAAATTCAAAAAGCCTTTTAAGTTTTTTGACTTTTGGGCTAATCACTCTAGTTTCCTCCCGAGCGTGCATGGTGTTTGGGTTAAGTACATTAAGGGATCCCCTATGTTTAGGGTTTGTCAGAAGCTTAAAACCCTTAAGCCTATCCTAAGAGATCTGAACAAAAAAGAGTATAGTGCGATTTCCATCCGTGTTGGTGCTGCTAAGGATCAACTTCTTAATTCTCAAATTAAGCTTGATAAAGATCCGATGAATCTCCATCTTCAGGAAATGGAAAGGGCTACTTACATTAAATATGTTGATCTCAGTAAAGCTGAGGAAAGTCTTGCCCATCAAAAATCTCGTGTCCAATGGCTTGGTTTAGGGGACAGGAATTCAAAGTTCTTCTTTCGAAATGTTAAGGGAAATGTGAATAAGGGGCGTATTCATAGTGTTGTGCTCCCGAATGGGGAGAGGGTGACTAATAGTGCTGAGATCCATAACTCTTTTGTGGACTACTTCACAAATTTGTTCGGTAAGCCATTTGTGGACAATTATAATGGGTTTTGGAGGATTAATGGTCTTATCACCAAGGGAGTTTCTGACACTCAGTATCATAGTCTTGCTAGGGATGTTACTGAAAAAGAAATCATTGATGCTTTCAGGTCTCTAAAACCCAACAAAGCCCCCGGCCCTGATGGCTATTCTGCGGGTTTTTTTCTGAAAGCCTGGGACATTGTGGGGAGAGAGGTTGTCCTAGCCATCAAATCTTTTTTCTTATCGGGAGAGCTTCTTCGGGAAATAAATAGCACTTCCATTGCTCTTATCCCGAAGATCCCAAATGCTGAAAAAGTGGGGGATTTTAGACCTATTTCTTGCTGTAATACTTTGTACAAGTGTATTTCTAAGATCATTGTTGATAGGATCAAATCTGTTCTGAATGATCTTATTGACCCTGTGCAATCAGCTTTTGTCCCCGGTAGGAGAATTGCTGACAATATCTTCCTTTCACAGGAACTTATGAGGGGGTATCATAAATTTTCTCAGTCTCCTAGGTGTGCTATGAAAGTGGATATCATGAAAGCATATGATAATGTAAGATGGGAGTTTGTTCTTGATATCCTAAATGCTATGGGTTTCCCCCCTAACATGATTCTTTGGGTCAAAGCTTGCATGACTAGTCCCACATATTCCATTTGCATTAATGGGAGTTTGCATGGTTATTTTAGGGGGGAGAGAGGTTTGAGACAAGGTGACCCTATGTCCCCTTACCTCTTTGTTTTAGTTATGGAAGTTCTCTCTAGAATTTTGGCTGAGAAGGCTTCGCATCCTGCATTTAAATTCCATTGGAGATGTGATCAACCTAAGATAGTGAACCTGTGCTTCGCAGATGATTTAATGATCTTCTGTAAGGGGGATGTGTTCACTGTTCGGTCCATTAAGCTGGGGTTAGAAGAATTTAAGAGCTGTCTGGGTTGTCACCTAGCCCTGCTAAGAGTCATATATTCTTTTCTGGTTGTGAAAATGAGTTGAGGGATGAGATTCTTGGGGTTTGTCAATTCAGTGAAGGCAAGTTGCCTGTGAGATACTTGGAGGTCCCATTAGTTTCCACGAAACTTAAAGCCTCTGATTGTGATCAACTTGTGGATCGGATAACTAAAAGGATTAAGAGCTGGACAAATAAGTGTCTTACTTATGCTGGCCATGCTCAACTGATCCAATCTGTTTTGTTTTCGATGCAAGTGTATTGGACCTCTCTATTCATTCTCCCTAAGAAGGTCATTCGGTCTATCGAGTGTCTTTTTAGGGTGTTTTTTTTGTCGGGTTGTGAGATGAAAACTCATGGGGCTAAGGTTTCTTGGGATAGAATTTGCTCTCCCAGGAAGGAAGGGGGTCTGGGGTTTAAGTCCATTTCTGTTTGGAATAAAGCTGTTATTGCGAAACATGTTTGGTTCCTCCTCTCCGGGGGTGAGCAATCTATGTGGTGTAGCTGGGTTAAGTCTTATCTCCTCAAAGGTAGGAGTTTTTGGAGGGTTAGGGTGCCAAATGACCCCTCTTGGGTCTGGCGGAAAGTTCTCTCCCTAAGACCTATAATTTACCCCTTAATCAAGTATAAGGTGGGAGATGGATCTGGAGTTTTCTTATGGTTTGACAATTGCCATCCAATGGGTTCTATTTGGGATAAGTTTGGGAGGCGTATTGTGTACAACACCGCCTTAAGTATAGATGCTAAGGTGAGTCAGATTGTGGAGGGAAAATCTTGGAGATGGCCATTTCCTTCTTCTTGGGAGATTATGGATCTCATTAACAAAACTCCTTCAAATCTCCTCCCTACTGGTGGCCATGATAGTGTTAGTTGGTGCCCTGCTCATGATGGGAACTTCACCATCCAATCCACTTGGAATGCATTACGAACTCACTATGACCATGTGAATTGGTCACATTTAATTTGGGGCCCTCACAATATCCCTAAAGTGAGTTTTGTGGTTTGGATGGCGATCCTTGGCCGTCTTAACACTGGGGACAGGTTGCATATGTTTGGTGTGACGCAATCTGCTGTTTGTGCATTTTGTCAGTACCATCATGAAGACCACAATCACCTTTTTTTTTGAATGTCCATTTTCGAAAAGAGTGTGGTCTTGTATTAAAGGTAAAATAAATGTTGATTGGCCATCCCTCCTTTGGGATGATTTGGTCCAGATTATTGCTAAATCTGTGAAAGGGAAATCCCTGGGGGCTATTATTACCAAGCTTGCCTTTACTTGTACTGTGTACCAGTTATGGGTTGCTAGGAATAATAGAGTGTTTAGTAAAGATATGGTCCCTGAAGAGGTGGTTATTAAGTGTATTGTTGATATGGTTAGATTCAGGGTTATGCATATAACCAATTTGAAGACTAACCATAATGACAGCTGGTATCTTAGTTCATGGAAACTGCCTCGTACTATCCTGAAGCATGCTGCTGCTGATGTGAGGATTGAGAGTTCACTAAATGTGGGTTGAGTGAAGGTTAGCAAATAAATTGTGGGGTTTCCTAATGTTTGCTATTCATATAGGTGCTTGGATTCCTGGAAAACTGATGGATGAGTGTACACCAACCAGTCTGAGGGTTGAGTTTCGTGTGAGGAATAAACACTCCATAACCCCCAACTTACTAGCCACATTGAGAGGAACTAACATGCTTATATATATCACTGTATCTTTCTCTTTTGCAGGTATATGGAGCTGTTTCCCGAGTGATGTGAGCATAGATACTTGTGGGTTGAGTGTAGTGAGCAATTATATGTGTGATGTTAACTGCTTCAGATTTCTGAGTTTTGCAAAGTCCTCTACTGTTGGTTACTTAATTCTGTTTGGTCCTTGCTGCATTACAGGGTCTACTATAATGTGTAGAATCTGTCCGGGTCACATGTGCTGTCTTGTTCTTCCTGTGTTGCTGGCTGGATTTGCATGTGTTGATGGCTGTCTGCTTGTGTCGATGGCTGGATCTGCCTGTGTTGATGGCTGGGTCTGCCTATCTTGTTCTTTTCAGTTCGGTGTGTCTCGTGGCTTGAAGCTAGATTTGCCGGTGTTGATGGCTGCTATATGCGCCTCGTGTTTGAAGTCTGATTTTCTATTATGTTTGTTTACATTAGAATCTATTGGTATTTTGCCTACCCGTGTGGGATGTACACGGGTGTACATGACATATGGATTTCATCTGACTTTTTGCTGCCTATGATCGAGTGTGTTCATGCTCCTCATTTTTCATGCGACACATGAACACATTTTGGCTATAGTGCTTTGGTTAGGGCCTGGGGTATGCCCCTTGTCGTGGTGTAAGTTTTTTGTCTTTTATTTTATGACTTATCCACCCAAAAAAAACAAGAGAGTAATCATCACATCCCCCAGTCCCTCCCTTGGTAGATCACAAGCCTCAATCCCCACGGCAGTGTGACCAGCACTCCATGGCAGGTGTGGCCAACGATCAATTAGGATGGGTCACATGAAGACAAGAAACCACCAAAAAAAAAATCGATAGCTAACCTCCCGCTCATCTCCCAGTCTCTAAATCAACTAGTCATCAAACCACTATTCCCCATAGCAGTGACCCCTCAATCACTCTTGGCGGAGATGACTCAAAACTTGCCTCATATCGAGTCACATGAGGATCACACGATCAATCAACATGATAAAATCGACTATAAATGATGTGCTGCAACAAGGCTAAACAAAAATATATGGGCCCACCAATCAAAAAAATCAGTGACCCAAATAAACCAAGGTAAGCCCAACGGTGGCCCTCTTAACAAACCCAAAATCATCGCCCAAAAGAACAACAAAACCAAACCCACTATAAATCAGTTGAACCCAAAACCAATGGGCCCGTAAAACCCACAGTTTAGCAAAATAACCCCATTCGTGGGACCCAAATCAACCTCAAACCACGCTGAAAAATAAACTTGAAATGTGACTTTACCAACCAAAGTGTAGTGGCGGGCCCCAAAACCCATATAACCAATTACCACTTCTGGTTTTGGAAAAACCATGGGCTCCCTAAACCAGCAATGTACCACGTGGACCAAAAGCTCCACTAACACAAATATCTCATCAAGAAAAGTTTAACTTTTCCCACCTCAATTTGGAGCCAAAACTCAAACTATCACACGGGCCCACTTTACACCCATGTGCATCTAGCTATACTCCTACACATCAGGCTGATTTGCTGAGAGGACGTGCTAGCATGGCTACAACATAAGCAACGCGTACCATGCGCGTGGATCTCCTCCATCGTTGTACCCCAGAACACACTGCCATCTAAGAATGACGATGCTGCCAGCAACAACCTCAAGCCGGCGGCGACGAGTGTATACCAAGAATACAGAACCTATCACCTTCTGCTCTGAAACCAGACAAAAAAACAAAACCTTTCATGCCCGGCGTACCCAAGCCAGCGGCACACGCACGACAGACCGGTAACCATGGCAACTCCGGCGATTAATAGTGCAACATTCCAGACCCACGCCGGAGAAGACAAACCTTCGACCAACCGAGCCAGTGTAGCCATAGCCCAAGACACCCACTAAACTGGCGCGACGGACCTAATCAAACCTGTTCACCACTATAGCATCGACGCTTGAGTTGGACGACAATATGGCCAAACAAATAAACTAGAGACAGTGGCAACCATCACCGGCACATACCCAGACCCAAAATCAACACCACTGGCGACACAGCACCACCGACGGCACAAAACAAACTGAGTACACGTAGCAAAACTAGTCATGGCGCCACCCTCAACCGTAGCTCATCAAGACCCAGAATACACACTCAAATGACATAACTCTCTCTCACAAAGACAGTAACGACTTGGAAAGAGAAGTTAACAACAAGATAGAGCTCAAAGCAAAGAACACACCATTGCTCGAAAATAGCCCAGGACACAAAACAGCCGGACCATCACCGCCCGTTTACAACACCCAACAGTGACCACCATTACATGCGATTCTTTCTCTCCTACAAAACAAAGTTCGTACTCAGAGAAGCAAAGAACCACGAACCTAGCGTTTGGACACGGAACCGTAAATCCAGCGAATGGGCATTGAATCTGCAAAGAACCATAAACTGGTTACCCAGAACACATTCTTCCTCAAGGGTGAGGGAGATAATCAGAACCATACTCCATAATCACGCGCGCGGGGAGCTTTCTCTCTCTAGATTCTAGAGAGAGAGGCTCTACTTTCTTCCCTTTCCGTCGCCCAAGCTAATTAGTTCCTAGAACAAAAGAGAGAAGGACGGAGAAGCACAGAGAAAGTTAGAGAGAAACTTTTTTCTTGAGAGATAGAAGAGATAGTTAGAGAAAAAAAAAGAGAAACGGGAAAAAAAATCCTAGGGAATTCACAGTCGTCCTTTTGGGCTTGAGAATTGAACAGTTGGGGAATTTGGAAAACCTTAAATGCGGTGCTTATGTTTAACTAATATCATTAAGTGGAAATTACTCAGTAAATTCTCTTTCTTAGATGCTAAGCAAGATTTGTTGGAGTTAAACTTGGCTACTTAAGCTAATGGAACAGTTAGGGTCCCAAGCGAATTAGTTTCATAGAACAAAAGATAGAAGGATGGAGAAGCATAGAGAAAGTTGGAGAGAAACTATCTTCTTGAGAGCTAGACGAGAAAGTTAAAAGAAAAGAAAGAGAAATAGGAAAAAATTAAAAGGAATTCAAATTCATCGTTTTAGACTTGAGAATTAAACGCTTAAGTGATTTCGGAAAACTTAAATGTGGTGTTTAATGTTAAACTAAGATCGTTATGCGACAACGACTCAGTAAATTCTCTTGCTGAGAGGCTAAGGAAGATTAGTTTAAGTTAAACTTGGCCACTTGAGAAAATGAAACAATTAGGGGCGCAAGCTAATTTGTTCCCGGAACAAAAGAGAGAAGGATGAAGAGGCATAGAGAAAGATAGAAACTTTCTGCTTTGAGAGCCAGAAAAGAAAGTATAAGAGAAAAGAAAGAGGAATTGAAAGAAAGTCAAAGGGAATTCAAATTCATCCTTCTAGGCTTGAAAATTTAACACTTAAATGATTTAAGAAACCATAAATGTGGTGCTTATGTTAAACTGATATCGTTAAGCTACAAATATTCAGTAAATTCTATTGTTCAGTGCCTATGCAAGATTAGGTTGAGTTAAACTTGGCCAGTTAAGCGAATGACACATTTACGGGACCCAAGCTAATTAGTTATTAGAACAGAATGGAGAAGCATGGAGAAGCATAGATAAAGTTAGAGAGACACTTTCTTCTTGAGAACTAGAAGACAAAGTTAGAGAAAATGAAAGAGAAATACGAAGAAAATTACAGGGAATTCAAACTGATCCTTTTGGACTTGAGAATTGAACACTTGGGTGATTTTGAAAACCTCAGATGGGATGTTTAAATTGAACTAATATCTTTAAGCTACAGTTACCCCGTAAATTCGTTTTCTTAGAGGCTAAGCAAGATTAGTTTGATTTCAACCTGGCCACTTAAGCTAATGAAACAAAGAGAAATAGTAGAAAATCAAGCGGAATTCAAATTCAACCTTTTGGACATGAGAATTGAACACTTAGGAGATTTTGAAAACCTCAAATGAGTGTTCAAGTTAAACTAACGGTTGTTAAGTTACAATTTTTGGGTTAATAAATTAAGTGACAATTACTCAGTAAATTCTCTTTGTTAGAGGCTAACCAAGATTAGTTTGATTTAAACTTCGCCACTTGAACAAATGAAACAATTAGGGGGCCGAGGCTAATTAGTTTCTCGAACAAAAAAGAGACAAGGATGGAGAAGCGCCGAGAAGTTAGAGAGAAACCTTTTTCTTAAGAGGTAGAAGAGACAGTTAAAGAAAAGAAACAAAAAGATGAAGAAAATCAATGGGAATTCAAATTCATCCTTTTGGATTTGAGAATTGAACACTTAGGTGATTTGGAAAATCTTAAATGACGTGCTTAAGTCAAACTAATATCGATAATTACTTAGTAAATTCTCTATCTTTGAGGCTAAGAGGGATTAGTTTGCTTAAACTTGGCCACTTAAGCTAATGGAACAATTAGGGTCCCAAGCTAATTAGTTACTTGAACGAAAGAGAGAAGGATGGAGAAAGCACAGAGAAAGTTAGAGGGAGACTTTTATCTTGAGAGCTAGATGACAAGAAAGTTAGAGAAAAGAAAGAGAAGTAGGAAGAAATCAAAGGGAATTCACATTCATCCTTTTGGAGTTGAGAATTGAACACTTAGGTGATTTCGAAAATCATAAATGAGGTGTTTAAGTTAAACTAATATCGTTCAGCTACAGTTACTCAGTAAATTCTCTTTCTCAGAGGCTAAGCAAGATTAGTTTGAGTTAAACTTGGCCACTTAAACTAATAGAACAATTAGGGGCCCAAGCTAATTAGTTCCTAGAACTAAAGAGAGAAGGATGGAGAAGAATAGAGAAAGTCAGAGAGAAATTTTTTTCTTTAGAGTCACAAGAGATAGTTAGAGAAAAGAAAAAGAGAAATAGGAAAAAAAAAATCGTTTTCGATTTGAGAATTGAACACTTTGGTGATTTCGAAAATGATAAATGAGGTGTTTAAGTTAAATTAATATCGTTCAGCTAGAATTACTCGATAACTTCTCTTTCTTAGAGGCTAAGCAAGATTTGTTTGAGTTAAACTTGGCCACTTAAACTAATGGAACAATTAGGGGCCCAAGCTAATTAGTTCCTAGAACAAAAGAGGGAAGGACGGAGAAGCGCAAAGAAAGTGAGAGAGAAACTTTTTTTCTTGAGAGATAGAAGAGATAGTTAGAGAAAAGAAAGAGAAATGGGAAAAAAATTATAGGGAATTCACATTCGTCCTTTTGGGCTTGAGAATTGAACAGTTGGGGAATTTGGAAAACCTTAAATGTGGTGCTTATGTTAAACTGATATCATTAAGCTACAAATATTCAGTAAATTCTATTGTTCAGTGGCTATGTAAGATTAGGTTGAGTTAAGCGAATGACACATTAACGGGACCCGAGCTAATTACTAGAACAGAATGGAGAAGGATGGAGAAGCACAGATAAAGTTAGATAAAGTCACTTTGCAGCGGATTATGTATAGTCGATTTTATCTTGATGATTGATCGTGTGATCCTCATGTGACTCGATATGAGGTTAGTTTTGAGCCATCTCCGCCAAGAGTGATTGAGGGGTCACTGCTATGGGGAATAGTGGTTCGATGACTAGCCGAGTTAGAGACTGGGAGATGAGCGGGAGGATAGCTACCGGTTCCGGTTGCTTCTTGTCTTCATGTGACCCATCCTAATTGGTCGTATTGCCACGCCTGACATGGAGTGAAGGGCACACTGCCGTGGGGTTTGAGGCTTGTGATCTACCAAGGAAGGGACTGGGGGATGTGATGATTGATCTCAGGTTATTTTTGGCTATGTATCGGTTTGTTGCTGTGGGGCTACCGTTGTCATTTCGACTCATAGGACTGTTGCTTATGGTTACTGATCGTGCTAGCTTCATGTGACTCTGTCGGGATTTCTCATGGGGTAGATTTTTTCCTCTGTCATGGCTTTTGTTGAGTGGCTAGGATGTCATGGCTGTGAGGAGTGGGATGCTTACTGGATTCCATGTGTTGATTTGTCTTGAGGGTTGTTGCTTTGTGAGTTTGCTTGTTGTGGCTTTTAAGTTTTTTTTTTTTGGTGTTTGTTTGTATCTTTGGCCATATATCCATCCCAAGTTTCCGTCTATTATTTCTGATGGTAGGGGTTACTTGGGGACAAAAGGATATATGGGCAAAGTTGGGTTACTTTGTTTTTTTCTGTTGTTCTTGTGGTTCTCCCCCAATCTTAGGAGGGGCAGTGGTAGGTTATGTTGGTTATGTATTCGTTTATTTATTTGTTGTTGGGTATGCCTGGGGTATGCCCCTTGTAAACTTGTAAATTTCATTGTCCTTATTTTATTACTTACTTACCCAAAAAAAAAAAAAAAAAGGTTAGAGAGACACTTTCTTCTTGAGAGCTAGAAGACAAAGTTAGAGAAAATGAAAGAGAAATACGAAGAAAATTACAGGGAATTCAAATTGATCCTTTTGGACTTGAGAATTGAACACTTGGATGATTTTGAAAACCTCAGATGGGATGTTTAAATTGAACTAATATCTTTAAGCTACAGTTACCCTGTAAATTCGTTTTCTTAAAGGTTAAGCAAGATTAGTTTGATTTCAACTTGGCCACTTAAGCTAATGAAATAATTAGGAGCCCAAGCTAATTAGTTCCTAAAACGAAAGAGAGAATGATGGAGAAGCCCAAAGAAAGTCAGGGAGAAACTATCTTCTTGAGAGCTAGACAAGAAAGTTAGTGAAAAGAAAGAGAAATAGGAAGAAAATCAAACGGAACTCAAATTCAACATTTTGGACTTGAGAATTGAACACTTAGGAGATTTCGAAAACCTTAAATGAGGTGTGTAAGTTAAACTAATGTTGTTAAGTTACAATTACTCAGTAAGTTCTCTTTGTTAAAGGCTAAGTAAGATTAGTTTGATATAAACTTCGCCACTTGAACAAATGAAACAATTAGGGGGCCCAAGCTAATTAGTTCCTAGAACGAAAGAGAGAAGGATGGAGAGGCAGAGAGAAAGTTAGAGAGAAACTATCTTCTTGAGAGCTAGACAAGAAAACTAGAGAAAATAATTCTTTCATTAGCTTAAATGGCCCGGTTAGAGTGAGAAGCTCCTGTGTGATGCTCTCAAGAAGATAGTTCTGAAATTCCTATTAGTGTATGTGTGAATGACTCTTTTGTGGAAGGTCAAGGGTTGATTAAGCCGAGTGGGGGGTTAGGGTTTCTTAGTAACAAGTTTGAAGTCCTGAGTACGGCAAACATGGATCTTGCGAAGGAGGCCTCCAATGATCGTAGTTATGAATCTGAGCAGTGTATCAATGTTTTGGGGTTGGGGGGAACCCTAAATCAGAAGGATCGGAGGGTTAAAGACAAGGATCTATCTGCTGAATTTCAGATAGTTGCAGATCGACTGGCGCGATTAAAGGATCCTACAATATCAAGTGTTTGTAAGGTTTCGTCTACCCTTGAAATTCCTTCCAATCCTCGTTGACCGGAATCAATGGAGGACGCTAACCCATCGTTTCAAAATCTACCTGATAGTAATGTAGTCACCCATAATAGAAGTGATGCTAGGGCTCGTGGTGATACTGTGACCTTACCATCGGATCCTGCTATTGGGTTGGATAGGAGCACCTAAACCCATTACTCAGGCCAACAAGTGCATCCAGTTGAGTTCTCAGATCATCTGCACCCAGAAATCAACAGTGACTTTGATGAGTTTCAAACTCATAGAGGAGGCTCCTCGCAAGTTAGAGAGGGAAGAGGTGGGCGTGGCCATGGAGGTGGCAGAGGACAGGGCAAGGAGCACAAGTCTTGGGCAGAGGTTGCGGCACCATCTATTCGCTCTACTGTTCCTCTAAGGTATGTTCCACCTATTCGAAATGAGGGGTATGTTAGTGTCGAGTTACCTCCTCAACTCCCTTGGAAAATGGGATTCATGCCTAGTAGGTTACTTTCTGGATAAGAGTGTTTCTTACAACTATATAAGGAATAGTGCTCTTAGCATGTGGAAAAACAAGGGTTTGAAATAAATTTTAGCCAATGGGGAAGGATTCTGGTTCTTTATCTTTGATGATCCAGATTGTTGTAAATCGGTCCTTGAGGGTGGGCCATGGTATGTTGGGGGGTTCAATTTAATCTTAAAACAGTGGACCAGGATGATGAAACTCACTAAGGAGAAAGCTACAAAAGTTCCTGTGTGGGTTAGGCTATTTAATGTACCTTTGGAATATTGGGATAATGATGGTCTGAGTCGAATTGCAAGTGCTGTGGGAGTTCCTTTATTCATGGACCATCTTATTGAGGAGGGTAGTAGAGTGTCCTTTGCTAGAGTGTGTGTTGAAATTGAGGCCTCCTCCAACTTACCAGCTATGTTCAATATCAGTTGTGGAGGAAACACCATTGTAGTGAGAGTGGAATACCAGGGTCTCCCAGCCAAGTGTGATCATTGCATAGCTTTTGGACATAACACATCTAAATGTGATAAAACACAAGTTGAGCATTTGGTTAACCTCCAAAAAGAAACTGAAGATAATCCAGACCCTGGATGGAGCACAGTTAAAGCAAAGGGTAAGAGGAAGGTGGGGGATCCTGAACCTGTACCTGAACCTATAGTGCAGAATGAGGAAGCAGTGGTGCAATTGGAAGAAATTACAGAGAATCTGGAAGTTGGTCTGGACAATAGTAACAATATAGTTTTAATAAGCAGACCAGTTGGGTTGAATGAGCCTAGTGTTAGTGATAAAATTGAGTCTAGCCATGATGGGGAGATTGATGCACCCAACATAGCACACCTGGAGGGATTTCAGAAGGAACTGGTAGAGCTAACTAAGCTTGCCCTACCCCATGACACTGAATTGATTACTAAAGTGGAAAATCTGGTGGCATCAACTCAAGCACAGAACACTCCAGCAAAGAAGCAGATCCAACAAAAATCAACTGCAAAAGGTAGTTCCTCTGGTAAGGGTAAAAGCCAGAGGAAAAAACAAAGGTAATCTCCAAGTTCTTTAGTGGTTTTCGGGTTACTATTTTTTTGCATGTCCCTATGACTTTTAAAATTGCATCATGGAATGTCAGAGGTTTCAATGACTCCTCTAGACATAAGGAAGTTAAAAGATTTTTGTTAAATGAAGATGTTAAAGTCTTGGGCATTTTGGAGACCAAAATAAAAGCTGTGAATGAAAATGCCATCTTTTCTTCTTGCTTTAATAACTGGACATTTTTGTCTAACTCTCAACCCACTAAAACTGGGCGTATTTGTGTGTGCTGGGATCCAGTTTTTTGTAAAGTTTCTTTGATTGAATCCTCAGCCTAATTTATTTTTTGTGAGATCCTTGTTTTGGGTGATAACTCTGCTTTTAAAGCTTGTTTTGTGTATGCTGAGAATAAACATACTATCAGGAAAGAGTTTTTTGAGTACATGGTCAAAATCTCCCAGTCTCAGTCCAATTACCCCCTAGTTTTCTTGGGGGACTTTAATGCCACTAGGTACCAATATGAAAAGTTTGAGAGCTCACCTTCCTGGTCTGCTGAGAAAGAGGAATTTAATTCACATATTATTCAATCTGATTTGGTGGACCTGTCCTATGGTGGTTGCCAATTTACCTGGGCTAACAAGAGAGTGAGTGGTGAGTATATTGCTACCAAAATAGATAGGGTCCTGGTTAATGAGGGGTGGCTTGACCTTTACCCTACCTCAACAGGAAATTTCCTTACCTCATCCATCTCTGACCATTCACCTGCTGTGGTTACTGTGTCTGATGTTGTGGTTTCTTTTAAGAAACCTTTCAAATTTTTTGACTTCTGGTTGGATCATGAGGAGTTCCTCCCTGCTGTATCTCAGATTTGGAACGAATATATTAGGGGTGTTCCTATGTTCAGAGTTTGCCAAAAACTCCGACAACTGAAACCTGTGTTTAAATCTATGAACAAAAAGAAATTTAGTGATAACACTAGAGTTTTGGCCACCAGATCTGAGTTGAATTCTGTGCAATGGAAGTTGGATAAGGACCCTAGTAATCTTGACTTGCAGAGCCATGAAAGTACCCTCTACAAGCAGTATGTTGATCTTACTATTGTTGAGGAGAGTTTGCTCATCAAAAATCTAAGGTTCAGTGGTTGAAATTGGGGGATAGTAACAGTAAATTTTTCTTTAAATCTATTAAGGGTAACATTAATAGGGGCAAAATTCTCAAAATTGAATTGCAGGATGGGCGTTGTTCTAATAAGTTAGAGGATATTCAAAGTGCTTTTATAACATTCTACTCTGACTTATTTGGGACTCCTATTAATGACCACTATGGTGGTTTTGATAGGATCAATTCCCTTGTTAAGTCTAAGGTTTCCACTGATCAAGCATTGCTTCTTGCTAGGCCTGTGACTGACTTGGAGATTAAGGATGTATTTTGGTCCCTTAAACCCAACAAGGCCCCTGGCCTTGATGGGTATTCGGCTGGTTTCTTCAAAAAATCTTGGTCCATTGTTGGGAAAGAGGTTACCCAAGCTATCAGAACCTTCTTTGAGCCTGGTAAACTTCTCTCTAAAGTTAATAGCACCATAATAGCCCTTATTCCTAAAGTTCCTAATCCTGTGAGGGTTGAGGATTATAGACCCATCTCCTGCTGTAACACTATTTATAAGTGTATAGCGAAAATCATTGCTAATAGGGTAAAAGTGGTCCTTCCTGACCTCATTGATCCTGTGCAATCTGCTTTTGTTCAAGGTAGGAGGATCTCTGATAATATTTTCTTGTCTCAAGAGCTTATGAGAGGGTATCATAAGAGTTCACCCACTCCCAGGTGTGCAATGAAGGTGGACATTATGAAAGCTTATGATAGTGTGAGATGGGAGTTCATTATTGATATTCTTAAAGCTATGGATTTTCCTCCCATCATGACCTCTTGGATTAAGGCCTGTATTACTAGCCCTTCATTTTCTGTGTGTATTAATGGGAGCCTACATAGTTACTTCAAGGGTGCTAGAGGTCTTAGACAGGGAGATCCCATGTCTCCTTATTTGCTTGTATTGGCTATGGAGATTCTTGCTAGAATTTTTGATGAGAAATCCAATCATCCCCTCTTCAAGTTTCATTGGAGGTGTGAGAAAGCTAAGATTGTGAATCTCTGCTTTGCTGATGATGGATGTTCCTACTGTTAACTTAATAATGCAAGGTCTGGATGAATTCTCTTCTTTGTCTGGTCTCACCCCTAGTTTTAGTAAGAGCAATATCTATTTCTCTGGGTGTGATAAGGATTTAAGAGAGGGAATCCTTAGGATTGCTAAGTTCACTGAAGGTATTCTCCCAGTTAGGTACCTTGGTGTCCCTTTGATTACTACCAAGCTTAGGGCCTCTGACTGTCAACAACTTACGGAGAGGATTACTAATAGGATTAAAAGTTGGACCAACAAAGCCCTTTCCTATGCTGGGAGAGGCCAACTTATTCAGATCATTCTTTTCTCCATGCAAGTTTATTGGTCTTCTATGTTTATCCTTCCCAAAAAGGTCATCAGAGAGATTGACAGTATACTTAGAGCTTTCTTTAGGTCTGGTACTGCTCTCAAGAAACATAGTGCCAAAATTGCTTGGGATAGAATTTGTGTGCCCAAAAATGAAGGTGGCCTTGGCTTCAAATCTCTTGAGATTTGGAATAAGGCTGCCATTACCAAGCATATCTGGTTCCACTTCTCTGGAGGAGAAATGTCTATGTGGTGCCAATGGGTTAAATCCTATCTACTCAAAGGCAAGAGCTTTTGGAAAGTGAGGGTCCCAAATGACTCTTCTTGGGTCTGGAGGAAGATCCTGGCTTTGACGGATCTTGTATCTCCTCTTATCATCCATAAAATAGGAAGGGGTGACTCTACTTTTTTTATGGTATGACAATTGGCATCCCCTTGGTCCTTTATGGAACAAATTTGGGGACAGAATTCTTTATCACTCCTGTCTTAATTGTGAGACTAAAGTGAGTCAGATTGTGGAGGGAAATTCTTGGAAGTGGCCTGTTCCTACTTCTTGGGAAATTAGGGAGCTGATTTCATTAACCCCTACCAGTTGTAGACCTAACTCCTCCATGCGTGATCAACCTACTTTGCATCTCAATTCTGATGGTAAGTTTACCATTCAGTCTGCTTGGAATCACTGGAGGAGTAAGTTTGATACGGTGGATTGGCATAAGCTTATTTGGGGGCCCAATTTGATACCTAGGGTCAGTTTTATTGTTTGGATGGCCATTCATGAGAGATTAAATACTGGTGATAGGCTTCAGCTATTTGGCCTTGCTCCTAATTCCATGTGTCCTTTTTGCCAACATTTAAATGAGAATCATTCTCATCTCTTCTTTGACTGTATATTCACTGCTAAAATCTGGAATGAAATTAAAGTCAAATGCAATGTGAATTGGCTTGATTTTCAGTGGCCACATACTATTCCTTTTGCTACCAAAGAAACAAAGAGGAGGTCATTGAGATCGATTATCATCAAATTGTCCTTGTCATGCTCTGTTTACATGATCTGGATTGAGAGAAATAATAGGATTTTCAATCAGGAACTCAAGCCTGAGGAAGTGATTGTTAAATCTATTTTTCAGATGATAAGGGGTAGACTGCTGTCTATAACAAATCTGCCTAGAAATGCAGGTGATGACTGGTACATTGCCCAGTGGAATTTACCTGCTACTGTTTTGAAGCCCCATATACTCAGAATGGGAGGGCTGCTGAGAGATGCGAGTTCACTAAATGAGGGTTGAGTGTCTGAAAGTAAAATGAGTGTTTCTAATTGTTTATTCTTTGTGCAGCAGCATGTATGGATTGTGATTCATTGAGGGTTGAGTGATGTAAGGTCTAAATTTACCTGAAATGAATGTGGGTTGAGTGAATCAGTCCTCACAAATGTTTTTTACTAATGATTATATATATTGTAATTTTTATATGCAAGCTAAGGATGGTTATAGTGTGCTGCAGCTGTATGTGTGGGTTGAGTGATGTGAGCCTAAATATAGTGTGTTGTAATTATCTCTTGTTAGATGTTACAGAGTGTTGCGAGTTTAATGTGGGTTGAGTGATGTGAGTTCAATATCTTTGTGTGTATTGGTTACTTTGTAATCTGTATATCATTGCTAATGAATTCAATCTTCCAACCTATGCTGACAGGACCTTCTATATTGTCTAGTAGGGGACTACAGATTGACAAGGATCTCGGTGAATGTTGGTTCAAGGGATTGGCTGCTGAATGCGCCTCTTAGATGAGTCAGACTGGAACTCGATGGAAATCTGGGTTAAGGAATGGCTACTGTTAGCGCCTTCTGGAGGTTTAGATTGAATATCAGCTATTTTATGTTATTAATTTGTCTATGTCTGGTGTCATATGCTACACAGTTTTTGCCCACCCTAGTGGGATGTGCTAGGGGTAGTATTTTGCTATGTTTTGTTAGCACAGTGTTGTGTTACATCCTTTTAACTGCATGTTTGGTTTGGATTTGGTTTTGTGGCTTGCGCCTGGAAACCTTTTGCTGCATTTTAGATGCTCTTTATTTGGTCTTTGGTCCTTTTCAGCAGTGTTGTTCTGCTTATTCTGGACCGCTTCTTTTGCTTTCTAGTTTCATTATTTTGGGTTGTTTTCACAGTGTTCATTTCCCCTATCTCTTTGGATATGGCTTATGAACATTGTGCTTGAGTTCTGCTTCTCTTTTGTTTTAGCTGCTTTGGTTTGGGTTCGGTTCTTTTCTGTATAGTTGTTGTAGGGCCTGGGGCATTCCCCTTGTAATCTTGTATATTTTCTTGTCTTTATTTATGTCTTATTCACCCCAAAAAAAAAAAAAACTAGAGAAAAAAAACAAAAATAGGAAGAAAATCAAGCGGAATTCAAATTAAACCTTTTGGACATGAGAATTGAACACTTAGGAGATTTCGAAAACCTTAAATGAGGTGTTCAAGTTAAACTAACGGTTGTTAAGTTACAATTTCTGGGTGAATAAATTAAGTTACAATTTTTTTTTTGGGTGAATAAGAAATAAATAAAACAGAAAAATTTGCACGAATACATGGAGCATACCCCAGGCCCTACCACAAATTACAATGATAATGACCAAACTTAAAAGACTAAAGAGACTACTACCACCAAACAAAAAAGCCAGCCATCAACAATAAAGCGGGAGCTCATGCAGCCATAACAACTTAGCAGTACATAATACTTGTTCAAGAACCACGTCCCACATCAGATAGGGGTCTTGCACAAATACTACACCAGCCCAAAGGTAGCACCGAACTGGAATAATACAAAGTCCAGCATGAAATACCAAAAAAAACCAGCCCAGTTCTTAGTCTCAAACACGTCCAGAACTAATAAACAAAAACAGCCCAAAGAGGGGACAGACTTATGATATACAATAATTACAAACACACCATACGGGTATATATACAACCAGAATCGAAAACAACTTATGAACCTACTGAAATGCCTAGGCAAGGCGCAACTTGCTGCCATCTCAAAGAGCATCTCCACAGAAAATACAACTTCAAAGAGGGGCGCTGGTTGCAGCCACCTCCACACCACCAGTCAACAGTAAAGTCGTAACCAGGCACAGATTGCTGCCATCGCCCAAGAGCATTCCCCAACAGCATGCAACTGTCAAGATGGGCACAAATTACAGCCACCTCTACATCATCCAACAAGGAGTTCAAGAACCTGTACACTGCAAGCAATCGGTACCTTGCAGCCATAGCCCAATGACAATCCCAATAACAATCCGAAAGAAACTGCCAGTTACAATCCCACCATATAGGTTTCTGCTTAACCTGCCCATAGAGAAGTAGATAGTAAGTGCCAATATTACATGAGACATCATAGAGAAGAAGGAAAATTATTCTTAGTATATGACACCTCCCATCACTCGACCTCACTTCACTAGGCCCACATCTCTCCAACTCACTCATGATCTCAACTATTTTGCTGTATAAAGGAGCTTCCTTAACCTGTACATAAAAATTATAATATATAATAACAGTTAGAAATATAGTTGTGAGCAACCTCACATCCCTCAACCCACAATGTAGGATTAAATTATTTTGGCTCACTTCACTCGGCCCACATATGACATTATCCGAACATGCTAGAGAGTAGAAAGACATCATCAAGTTGGAACAAACATCCATGATATAAGTCTGCAAAAGAGAAACCAATTAGAAAACCCACAATATTTGCTCACCCTCACTCAACCCTCAATATAGGTACACTATCCCCACTCAATCTGCTCCCAGCATTATTGTCCTGGGGCTGCTTCATAATTGCTGTAGGTAAATTCCATTGTGACAAATACCATGCATCACCTGCAGAGTTAGCCAGATTATACATAGAAAGCATCCTACCTCTAACCATCTGGACAATAAGATTAGTCACAATTTTATCAGGTTTAAACTCCTTGCTAAAAATCCTCCTATTCCTTTCTATCCAAATCTGGTAGACAGTGCAAAGAAAGGAGAGTTTCATAAGAGCAGACTTCAAAGTTTTACCTTTGGTGTAGCATAGACCATATACTCCAGCCAGGATAATTGGGGCCAGCTATTGTTACACTTGACCTGAATGGCTCCCCAGATCCTAGAGGAATACACACACCTGAAAGACAAATGAGAGTGATTCTCCTCAGGACCATGGCAAAGGGGGCAAGTAGGATTAGGAACAAGGCCGGATAGATGCAGCCTTTCCCCCGTGTTTAATCTCTCATGAATAGCCATCCAGACCACAAAACTGACCCTAGGAATGGAAGGAGGCCCCCAAACAAGATTAGCCCAAGGCACTTTAGTACCCTTATCCCTCCAACAATCCCAAGCAGATTGTATAGTAAACTTCCCATCCACAGTCAGGTTCCAGACAGGACAATCCTGGCTATCCCTACTAGGTTTAAGAGCAAGAGGAGTAGAAGAAATCCACTCCTTGATCTCCCAAGAGTTATCGATAGGCCACTTCCAATCATTATTAGATATGACAGCACTAACTTTGGAATTGAAAGGAAGACCCGTGTCATACAAAATCCTATGCCCAAACCTATCCCATAAAGAACCCAAAGGATGCCAATTATCAAACCACAGAAACACCTTCTCCCCATTACCAATCTTAAACTTGATAAGAGGGAAGATATTTTTTCTTAGAGACAGAATTTTCCTCCAGACCCATGAGGGGTCACTAGGCATCTTAACATGCCAAAAGCTCTTACCCTTAAGTAAGTAGGACTTAACCCATTGGCACCACATGGACCCTTCCCCTCTAGAGAACAAGAACCAAACATGCTTGGTGATAGCCGCCCTATTCCAGACCCCCATCTCCTTAAACCCTAAGCCTCCTTCACCTTTAGGCTTACAAACATTATTCTAGGCGATTTTAGCACTATGTATCTTCAACTCAACACCAGACCAAAGAAACGATCTCAAAATGCTATCAATCTCTCAATCACCTTTTTTGGGAGGATAAAAAGTGAAGACCAATAGACTTGCATAGAAAAAATGATAGTCTGGATAAGTTGAGCTCTACCCGCATAAGAAAGAAGTTTATTGGTCCAGCTCTTAATCCTCTTGGTGATCCTTTCAATAAGAATTTGACAATTAGTAGCCTTAAGCTTCGTAGTGATCAAGGGCACACCCAAGTATTTCACTGGAAGAGTGCCCTCAGTAAACTTGGAAATTCTAAGAATGTCATTTTTAAGCTCACTATTACACCCCGAGAAGAATATATTACTCTTACTAGGACTAGGGGTGAGACCAGACAACAATCTAAACTCCTCTAAGCCTTGCATGATAAGGTTGACAGTGCCAGTATCACCTTTACTGAAAATCATAAGATCATCAGCAAAGCAGAGATTGACAATCTTGGTTTTATCACACCTCCAATGAAACTTGAATAGGGGATCACAAGCTTTTTCAGCCAAAATTCTAGCTAAGATTTCCATAGCCAAAACAAACAAGTAAAGGGACATCGGATCCCCTTGTCTAAGCCCTCTAGCCCCTTTGAAATACCCATGAAGACTACCATTAATGCAGATCGAGAAAGAAAGACTCGTCATACATGCCTTGATCCACATAATCGTACAAGGGGGAAGTTCATAGCTGACAAGATGTCAAGAATAAACTCCCACCTAACATTATCATAGGCTTTCATAATATCCACTTTCATAGCACACTTAGGAATTTTAGAATTTCTATGATAACCCCTCATTATCCCCTGAGACAAAAAGATGTTATCCGAGATCCGTCTACCCTGGACAAAAGCTGATTGCACAGGATCAACAAGATCCGGAAGGACAATCTTAACTCCATTGGCAATGATCTTGGCTATGCACTTGTAGATGGTGTTACAACAGGAGATAGGCCTATAGTCCCCAACCTTCATGGGGTTAGGGATTTTAGGAATAAGAGCTATAATCGTACTGTTAACCTTAGAGAGAAGTTTACCAGTTTCAAAAAAGGATCTTATAGCAAGGGTGACCTCCTTCCCCACTATATCCCAAGAGCTCTTGAAAAAACCCGCCGAATAACCGTCAGGACCCGGGGCCTTATTGGGCTTGAGGGACCAAAAAACATCCTTAATCTCAGCATCAGAAATAGGCATAGCAAGCATAGCAGACTGAGACACAGAAACCTTAGTTTTCACCAAAGATTTAATCTTATCAAGGCCATTATACTGTTCCGCAAAGGGGGAGCCAAAAAGGATTAAGTTACAATTACTGAGTAAATTCTCTTTGTTAGAGGCTAAGCAAGATTAGTTTGATTTAAACTTCGCCACTTGAACAAATGAAACAATTAGGGGGCCGAGGCTAATTAGTTTCTCAAACAAAAAAGAGAGTAGGATGGAGAAGCGCCGAGAAGTTAGAGAGAAACCTTTTTCTTGAGAGCTAGAAGAGACAGTTCAAGAAAAGAAACAGAAAGAGGAAGAAAATCAATGGGAATTCAAATTCATCCTTTTGGATTTGAGAATTGAACACTTAGGTGATTTAGAAAACCTTTAACGACGTGCTTAAGTCAAACTAATATCGATAATTACTCAGTAAATTCTCTATCTTTGAGGCTAAGCAAGATTAGTTTGACTTAAACTTGGTCACTTAAGCTAATGGAACAATTAGGGTCCCAAGCTAATTAGTTCCTTGAACGAAAGAGAGAAGGATGGAGAAGCGCAGAGAAAGTTAGAGGGAGACTTTTATCTTGAGAGCTAGAAGAAGAGAAAGTTAGAGAAAAGAAAGAGGAGTAGGAAGAAAATCAAAAGGAATTCACATTCATCCTTTTGGAGTTGAGAATTGAACACTTAGGTGATTTCGAACAAATCATAAATGAGGTGTTTAAGTTAAACTAATATCGTTCAGCTACAGTTACTCACTAAATTCTCTTTCCCAGAGGCTAAGCAAGATTAGTTTGAGTTAAACTTGACCACTTAAACTAATGGAACAATTAGGGGCCCAAGCTAATTAGTTCCTAGAACAAAAGAGAGAAGGATGGAGAAGCACAGAGAAAGTTAGAGAGATACTTTTTTTTTAGAGTCACAAGAGATAGTTAGAGAAAAGAAAAAGAGAAATAGGAAAAAAAAAATAGTTTTCGATTTGAGAATTGAACACTTTGGTGATTTCGAAAATCATAAATGAGGTGTTTAAGTTAAACTAATATCATTCAGCTAGAATTACTCGATAACTACTCTTTCATAGAGGCTAAGCAAGATTTGTTTGAGTTAAACTTTACGACTTAAACTAATGGAACAATTAGGGGCCCAAGCTAATTAGTTCCTAGAACAAAAGAGGGAAGGACGGAGAAGCACAGAGAAAGTTAGAGAGAAACTTTTTTCTTGAGAGATAGAAGAGATATTTAGGGAAAAGAACGAGAAACGGGAAAAAAAATCATGGGGAATTCACATTCGTCCTTTTGGGCTTGAGAATTGAACAGTTGGGGAATTTGGAAAACCTTAAATGCGGTGCTTATGTTTAACTAATATCGTTAAGTGGCAATTACTCAGTAAATTCTCTTTCTTAGATGCTAAGCAAGATTTGTTAGAGTTAAACTTGGCCACTTAAGCTAATGGAACAGTTAGGGTCCCAAGCGAATTAGTTTCCTAGAACAAAAGATAGAAGGATGGAGAAGCACAGGGAAAGTTGGAGAGAAACTATCTTCTTGAGAGCTAGACGAGAAAGTTAAAAGAAAAGAAAGAGAAATAGGAAGATTATTAAAGGGAATTCAAATTCATCATTTTAGACTTGAGAATTAAACACTTAAGTGATTTCGGAAAACTTAAATGAGGTGTTTAATGTTAAACTAAGATCGTTATGCGACAATGACTCAGTAAATTCTATTGCTGAGAGGCTAAGCAAGATTAGTTTAAGTTAATCTTGGCCACTTGAGCAAATGAAATAATTAGGGGCGCAAGCTAATTTGTTCCCGGAACAAAAGAGTGAAGGATGGAGAGGCACAGAGAAAGATAGAAACTTTCTGCTTTGAGAGCCAGAAGAGAAAGTATAAGAGAAAAGAAAGAGGAATTGGAAGAAAGTCAAAGGGAATTCAAATTCATCATTCTGGGCTTGAGAATTTAACACTTAAATTATTTAAGAAACCATAAATGTGGTGCTTATGTTAAACTGATATCGTTAAGCTACAAATATTTAGTAAATTCTATTGCTCAATGGTTATGCAAGATTAGGTTGAGTTAAACTTGGCCAGTTAAGCGAATGACACATTTAGGGGACCCAAGCTAATTAGTTACTAGAACAGAATGGAGAAGCATGGAGAAGCACAGATAAAGTTAGAGAGAAACTTTCTTCTTGAGAGCTAGAAGACAAAGTTAGATAAAATGAAAGAGAAATACAAAGAAAATTACAGGGAATTCAAATTGATCCTTTTGGACTTGAGAATTGAACACTTGGATGATTTTGAAAACCTCAGATGGGATGTTTAAATTGAACTATAATATCTTTAAGCTACAGTTACCTCGTAAATTCGTTATCTTAGAGGCTAAGCAAGATTAGTTTGATTTCAACCTAGCCACTTAAGCTAATGAAACAATTAGGGGCCCAAGCTAATTAGTTCCTAGAACGAAAGAGAGAAGGGTGGAGAAGCACTTACAATTACTCAGTAAGTTCTCTTTGTTAGAGGCTAAGCAAGATTAGTTTGATATAAATTTTGCCACTTGAACAAATGAAACAATTAGGGGGCCCAAGCTAAATTAGTTCCTAGAACGAAAGAGAGAAGGATGGAGAAGCACAGAAAAAGTTAGAGAGAAACTATTTTCTTGAGAGCTAGACAAGAAAGTTAGAGAAAAAAAAAAGAGAAATAGGAAGAAAATCAAGCGGAATTCAAATTCAACGATTTGGACATGAGAATTGAACACTTAGGAGATTTCGAAAACCTTAAATGAGGTGTTAAAGTTAAACTAATGGTTGTTAAGTTACAATTTTTGGGTGAATAAATTAAGTTACAATTTCTTAGTTAATTCTCTGTTTTTTTTTTTGGGTAAGTAAGTCATAAAATAAAGACAATGAAATTTACAAGTTTATAAGGGGCATACCCCAGGCATACCCAACAACAAATAAATAAACGAATACATAACCAACATAACCTACCACTGCACCCCCAAAGATTGGGGGAGAAACACAAGAACAACAGAAAAAACAAAGTAACCCAACTTTGCCCATATATCCTTTTGTCCCCAAGTAACCCCTACCATCAGAGATAATAGACGGAAACTTGGGATGGATATATGGGCAAAGATACAAACAAACACCAAAAAAACTTAAAAACCACAACAAACATACTCACAAAGCAACAACCCTCAAGACAAATCAAAAATGATAACCAACCCCATTTGCCCCCAGTCTCTACCGTAGATCAACACATGGAATCCAGTAAGCATCCCACTCCACACAGCCGTGACATCCTAGCCACTCAACAAAAGCCATGACAGAGGAAAAAATCTACCCCATGAGAAATCCCGACAGAATCACATGAAGCTAGCACGATCAGTAACCATAAGCAACAGTCTTGTGAGTCGAAGTGACAACGGTAGCCCCACAGCAACAAACTGATACATAGCCAAAAAATAACTTGAGATCAATCATCACATCCCCCAGTCCCTTCCTTAGTATATCACAAGCCTCAAAGCCCACGGCAGTGTGCCCTTCACTCCATGTTAGGCGTGGCAATACGACCAATTAGGATGGGTCACATGAAGACAAGAAGCAACCAGAACCGGTAGCTATCCTCCCGCTCATCTCCCAGTCTCTAACTCGGCTAGTCATCGAACCACTATTCCCCATAGCAGTGACCCCTCAATCACTCTTGGCGAAGATGGCTCAAAACTAACCTCATATCGAGTCACATGAGGATCACACGATCAATCATCAAGATAAAATCGACTATATATAATCCGCTGCAAAGTGACTAAAAAGAAAATAAAAAACCAGCTGCCCAAAATTTTCCTCGTGAAAGCACACCACTTGACAGTGTAAAAACTTGGGCCACAAAAATATTAAGCCCACACGTGGTCATCAAAGACCCATAATCAAAAGCCCACTAAAAGAAGCGGCAAAGAAGTATAGTGAGCCCAAGATTAGTTTGATTTAAAAATTTTGGGTCTAAGGAATGGGTTAGAGAGAGAAGCTCCCACATCTCTCTAGAAACTCCTTGTTTCTAGGGTTTTCAATATCTCATTGAGTGATGATCGGAGTTAATGCTCTAACCAAATCTGAGTGCTCCCTTAGTGCACGTGTAAGTAATACTGAAATGGAAGTTTTAGGGTTGGTCAAACCTAGTGAGGCTTTAGGTTTTGTGAATAATTCGTTTGAAGTGTTGTCTTCAGAAAACATGGATCCATTGGAGGGTAGTCCTAAGGATCGCGATCTTGAGTCTGATCAAACCCTTGAAGCCTCGCGTAAAGGGGGAACCATGAGGCAAGCGGATCTGAAATTGGGATCTATGGTTACAGCGGAAAAATTTCAAGAAGTTGCAGATCGTCTAGCGAGGCTTAAGGCTCCTATGACATCCAATGAGGGGAGGATCGCCTTTACTCCAGACCCCCCAAACCTTAGGTGGTCAGAATCTGTAGAGGAAGGAAACCTAGTGCTTCAAAATCTTCCTGATAGTCTCGTTGTTACACGTAACAGAGTTGATGCTAGGTCTCGTGGTGCTAGTGACAATCTAGCATCAAGATTCAACAACGTGGGATGAACATATAGTCCAGTAGGGATCTCAACATGATCCTCAACAATAACAACATTACAGATAGCTATGATCATGAACACTCATTCTCATACTAGAATAATAATGTGACAGTTTATACAAAATAAATATATATGTATATATGAACTTTTCTCGAAAACAACTATTTAATTCAACGCTATAAGCGATTCCTCTTTCCTTTTTCCTTTCATTAACCCCCGTTCCCAATCTTTTATAACATTAACAATTACTTATAAACATAGATTCACTCAGCCCATTACTCTTCCATTTACCCCACATACAACAGATGTGCCTTGTCAAAACATATTTGGCATTTCAATGCAATTCCAATTATATCATAATTATCCATGCACACCTCTATAAAAAGATAACAACTCAACTACATACATAAAATCAATCAATGATTCAACTCGTCCCTCCAACACTGTAACAAATACAATCCACAATGTTTCCAGATACACTGAAAAAAATAACAAAACAACAATGCACTACT
>NW_021026971.1:448104-467839 GCF_004153795.1 Camellia sinensis | reverse complement strand
TTTTTTGACTTTTGGTCAAATCATGAGGACTTCCTCCCTGCTGTTTCAAAAGTGTGGAATCAATATATTCTGGGAGTTCCTATGTTCAGAGTTTGTCAAAAACTCAGACAACTGAAACCTGTTTTTAAGGCCATGAATAAAAAGGAATTCAGTGACATTTCTACCAGAGTGTTGGCCACTAAATCTGAGTTGGATTCTGTACAATGGAAGTTGGATAAGGACCCTGGTAAGCTTGCGCTTCAGAGACTTGAGAGAACTCTCTACAAACAGTATGTTGATCTGACTATGGTTGAAGAGAGTTTGGCTCATCAAAAGTCTAGGGTTCAGTGGCTGAAATTGGGGGACTGTAATAGCAAGTTCTTTTTTAAGACTATTAAGGGTAATATCAATAGGGGTAAAATTCTTAATATTGAGTTAAAGGATGGGAGTATATCTAACAAGCCTGAAGAGATTCAAAATGCTTTCACAAATTTTTACTCTGACTTGTTCGGTACCCCTATTGCTGGCCATTATGATGGGACTGCAAATGGGGAAGGTTTCTAGTTTTTCATCTTTGACGATCCAGACTGCTGTAAAATGGTTCTTGAGGGTGGGCCATGGTATGTTGGGGGGTTTAACCTAATCCTAAAACAGTGGACTAGGATGATGAAACTAACAAAGGAGAAAGCTACCAAAGTCCCTGTTTGGGTTAGACTTTTTAATGTGCCTATGGAATATTGGGATAGTGATGGACTTAGCCGCATAGCTAGTGCTGTGGGAGTTCCTTTGTTTATGGACAACCTCACTGAGAAATGTAGTAGAGTCTCTTTTGCCAGAGTATGTGTTGAAATAGATGCATCATCTACACTACCAGCTATGTTTAATGTTAGCTGTGGAGGGGATACAATTGTAGTTAAAGTAGAATATCAGGGTCTCCCAGCAAAATGTGATCATTGTGTAGCTTTTGGGCATGATACAACCAGATGTGTTAAATCACAGGTTGAGAAGTTGGTCAACCTCCAAAAGGAAACTGAGGAGAATCCAGATCCCGGGTGGAGTACAATTACAGCAAAAGGTAAGAGAAAGGTGGGGGATCCTGAAGGTGGAGAACATGGGGTGCAAAATGAAGAGGCAGAGGGACAATTGGGTGCAGATACTGAGACCACACCAGAAGGGGTGGAGGCCCATAATACCCTAGTCCTGGAAGAGAAATCACATAGGGAAGGCGCTTCCAGTGATAGTGAACCCAGTCCTGGTGGGGAGGCCAATTCCCCTAACACTACAGATTTGGAGAATCTCCAAAAGAACCTAGTGGCAATAACAAGGCTTGCTCTTCCCCATGATACTGAATTGATCACTAAAGTGGAACGTCTAGCGGAAGCAACACAGGCAATGAAAAGCCCAACACAAAAGCAAATCCAGCAGAAATCGGCTGCAAAAGGTAACTCCTCTGGCAAGGGTAGCAAAAGCTAGAGGAAAAAGCAAAGGTAAATTCTGTTTTGAGTGGTTGTGGGTTACTATTTTTTGTTGATTATCTTATGACTTTTAAAATTGCATCATGGAATGTTAGAGGTTTCAATGATGCCTCTAGACATAAGGAAGTGAAAAAATTTTTGTTACATGAAGATATAAAAGTCTTAGGCATTTTGGAGACCAAAATCAAAGCTGCAAACGAAAAGGCACTCCTTTCCTCTTGTTTTCTAAATTGGTCCTTTTTGACTAACTCACAACCAACTAAAACTGGGCGTATTTGTGTGTGCTGGGATCTTGCTTTTTGTCAAGTTCACTTGATTGAATCTTCCACCCAGTTTATTTTGTGTGAAATTCTTGTTTTGGGTGATAACTCTATTTTTAAAGCTTGCTTTGTATATGCTGAAAATAAGCATGCTGTTAGGAAAGAGTTTTTTGGTGACATGGTTAAAATTTCCCAGTCTCAGTCCAATGTCCCCCTGGTCTTCCTAGGGGATTTTAATGCAACCAGGTTTCTTTAGGTGTGCCTATTCATCACAGATTTGGGCTGCTATCCAGGGTAAATGTAATGTGAGTTGGCCTAACCTCAACTGGGCTGAAAATGTTGAGCTGGCTGTGATTTCTACTAAAGGTAGATCTCTGAAGTCTGCTATTACTAAGTTGTGCTTTATGTGTACGGTGTATCATATCTGGAGGGAGAGGAATGGTAGAGTCTTTAGTCAAACTAGTATTCCTGCAGAGATTGTCACCAAACAAATTATCCAAATGGTGAGGGGTAGGATGATTTCTTTGAGTAATGTGATGTTGTCTACAGGTGATAGCTGGTACTTGTCACAATGGAATCTGCCAA
Organism: Camellia sinensis; assembly: GCF_004153795.1. Lineage (NCBI taxonomy): Eukaryota > Viridiplantae > Streptophyta > Magnoliopsida > Ericales > Theaceae > Camellia > Camellia sinensis. The sequence goes on along the minus strand of NW_021026971.1, from coordinate 465,540 downwards.
CAACAATCATGAGCTTGCCTATTGCTGGAAGAGGCACGAGGGATGTGAGTTCACCTAAAAAGTGTGGAATCAATATATTCTGGGAGTTCCTATGTTCAGAGTTTGTCAAAAACTCAGACAACTGAAACCTGTTTTTAAGGCCATGAATAAAAAGGAATTCAGTGACATTTCTACCAGAGTGTTGGCCACTAAATTTGAGTTGGATTCTGTACAATGGAAGTTGGATAAGGACCCTGGTAAGCTTGCGTTTCAGAGACTTGAGAGAACTCTCTACAAACAGTATGTTGATCTGACTATGGTTGAAGAGAGTTTGGCTCATCAAAAGTCTAGGGTTCAGTGGCTGAAGTTGGGGGATTGTAATAGCAAGTTCTTTTTTAAGACTATTAAGGGTAATGTCAATAGGGGTAAAATTCTTAATATTGAGTTAAAGGATGGGAGTATATCTAACAAGCCTGAAGAGATTCAAAATGCTTTCACAAATTTTTACTCTGACTTGTTTGGTACCCCTATTGCTGGCCATTATGATGGGACTGAAAGAATAAATGCCCTTGTTCAATCTAGGATCTCCAATGATCAATCTGCTCTCCTTGCTAGACCAGTGATTGATCTGGAGATTAAGGATGTTTTTTGGTCTCTTAAACCTAACAAGGCCCCTGGCCCTGACAGTTACCCTGCGGGCTTTTTCAAAAAATCTTGGGGTATTGTTGGTAGAGAGGTTACCCAAGCCATTAGAACTTTTTTTGAGTCTGGGAAGCTTCTCTCCGAAGTCAATAGTACAATCATAGCTCTCATCCCTAAAGTTCCTAACCTTGTAAAAGTGGGAGACTTTAGACCCATCTCTTGTTGTAATACGATATACAAATGTATAGCTAAAATTATTGCAAATAGGATTAGAGAGGTCTTACCTGACCTCATTGATCCTGTGCAATCAGCCTTTGTGCAGGGCAGGAGAATTTCTGATAATATCTTCTTGTCTCAAGAAATTTTGAGGGGGTTACCACAAGAATTCCACTACCCCTAAGTGTGCGATGAAAGTGGATATCATGAAAGCTTACGATAGTGTGAGATGGGAGTTTATCATTGATATCCTTAAAGCCATGGCTTTTCCGCCCATTATGATATCCTGGATCAAGGCTTGTATGACAAGTCCTTCTTTCTCTGTTTGCATTAATGGGAGCTTGCATGGTTATTTTAAAGGTGCTAGAGGTCTTAGACAGGGAGATCCTATGTCTCCTTATCTTTTCGTTCTGGCTATGGAAATCCTTGCTAGAATTTTTGCTGAAAAGTCCAATCATCCTCAATTCAAGTTCCATTGGAGATGTGAGAAATCTAAGATTGTCAATCTCTGCTTTGCTGACGATCTTATGATCTTCAGTCGTGGGGATGTTCCCACTGTCAGTTTAATCATGCAAGGTCTGGAGGAGTTCTCTTCTCTTTCAGGCCTTACCCCTAGCTTCAGCAAAAGTAACATTTATTTCTTTGGTTGTAATGGGGGTTTGAGAGAAGATATCCTCAAAATTGTTCAGTTTAGTGAGGGTACTCTTCCTGTGCAAGGTCTGGAGGAGTTCTCTTCTCTTTCAGGCCTTACCCCTAGCTTCAGCAAAAGCAACATTTATTTCTCTGGTAGTAATGGGGGTTTGAGAGAGGATATCCTCAAAATTGTTCAGTTTACTGAGGGTACTCTTCCTGTCAAATACCTTGGTGTCCCACTGATAACAACCAAGCTTAGGGCTTCGGATTGTCAAATTCTCAATGATAGGATCACAAATCGTATTAAGAGCTGGACAAATAAAGCTCTTTCTTATGCTGGAAGAGCTCAACTTATCCAGACCATTCTCTTTTCTATGCAGGTTTACTGGTCCTCTCTTTTCATCCTCTCCAAGAGGGTTATTAGAGAGATTGAGGGTATCCTTAGAGCTTTTTTCTGGTCGGGCACAGATCTTAAGAAACATAGTGCCAAAATTGCTTGGGATAAGATTTGTGTGCCTAAAAATGAAGGTGGTCTTGGTTTTAAATCTTTAGAGGTTTGGAACATGGCTGCTATAACCAAGCATATTTGGTTCCTCTTCTCTGGAGGGGAGATGTCTATGTGGTGCTAGTGGGTTAAATCGTATTTACTTAAGGGCAGAAGTTTCTGGAAAGTAAAGGTTCCCCACAACTCTTCTTGGGTTTGGAGGAAGATCCTTGCTCTTAGAGATAAAATTTCTACCCTTATTATCCACAAAATAGGTAGGGGTGACTCTACCTTTTTATGGTACGATAATTGGCATCCTCTTGGTCCTTTATGGAAAAAATTTAGGGACAGAATCTTGTATGACTCTAATCTTAACAGTGAGACTAAGGTCAATCAGATTATGGATGGGGACTCTTGGAAGTGTGGCCTGTCCCCAACTCTTGGGAAATAAGGGAGCTGATCTCTTCAACCCCCACTAGCTGCAGACCTAACCCTCTACTGGATGATCAACCTACTTGGTCTCTTTCTGATGGGAAATTTACTATTAATGGTGTTTGGAATCATTGGAGGCTTAAGCTTGATAAAGTTGTTTGGCATAAACTAATCTGGGGGGTTTACCATATCCCTAGGGCTAGTTTTGTTGTTTGGATGGCTGTCCAGGAGAGGCTTAATACTGGTGACAGGCTTCAGCTATTTGGCATCTCTCCTACACCAACCTGCCCATTTTGCCAACATCTTACTGAAACTCATTCTCACCTCTTTTTTGATTGTGTCTTCTCTACTAAAATCTAGACTGAAATTAAAGCTAATTGTAATGTGCAGTGGCCTGACTTCCAGTGGCCTGGCATTATTCCCTTTGCTACTAGGGAGACTAAGAGAAGATCATTAAGATCCATAATCATCAAATTGTCATTGTTGTGCTCTGTTTATATAATCTGGCTTGACAGGAATAACAGAATTTTCAACAAAGAATTCAAGCCAGAAGAAGTGGTGGTTAAAATAATTGTCCAACTGATTCGGGGTAGATTGTTGTCTATCACAAATGTTCCTAGAAATGCAGGTGACAACTGGTACATTGACCATTGGAATTTGCCTGCTACTGTCCTGGGAGGGCTGCTGAGTGATGTGAGTTCACTATATGAGGGTTGAGTGATTGTAAGCAAACAGAGTGTTCTTTCCTAACTGTTTTCTTCATGTGTAGTAATGAGAAGTGCTTGGATCAGTGAGGGTTGAGTGTTGTGAGTCCAATAATTTACAACAGACAGAATTGTGGGTTGAGTGAAATAGCTTCTCACAAATGTTTTTATCTAATGTTTATATATATTGTAAGCTTTATGTGCAGGCTATGGAGTAATGCTTTGCTGTGTGGGTTGAGTGATGAGAGTTTATATACTGTGTGCTAAATCCCAAATTCTACTGAGTGATGCGAGATTATTGTGGGTTTAGTGATGTGAGACATATATTGTGGTTATCTGTTTTTACTGGAATCCTTCAGGATCACTAATGGATTTGTTTACTCAATTCTGGCAGGAAGTTCTATATTGTCTAGTGGAGGCCTACATCTTGGTTTTGATTCTTGGGATATTCGGCTCAAAGCTGGCTGCTGAATGCGCCGCTGGTTGTTTCATCAGGGATATAAGCTGTTTTCATTTCTGTTTTAACAACTTTAGCTATTTTATGTTTGAATTAATAAGAGGCATACCTATTTTGTTTTTATTGCTTTACTGTTGGTTCTGGATTAGGTAGTCCACAGGTTATATTTCGTTTTGCTATTATGGGGCTGTTCATCCCTCGGCTTTGGGCTATTCTCTAGCAGGGTCTTTTGTTCACCATTCCTGTTTCTCGGTTTTGGTGCCGTTGTCAGGGATATAAGCTGTTTTCATTTCTGTTTTAACAACTTTAGCTATTTTACCTATCCTAGCGGGGTGTGCTAGGAATTAAGTGGTCCATCTTTGACCTATTTTGTTTTTATTGCTTTACTGTTGGTTCTGGATTAGGTAGTCCACAGGTTATATTTCGTTTTGCTATTATGGGGTTGTTCGTCCCTCGGCTTTGGGCTATTCTTTCACAGGTTTTGTTTTGTTCACCAAACCTGTTTCTCGGTTTTGGTGCCGATGTTTAGTGATGCTATGGGTTTGTTTTGGTCTCGGTTTTTAGCTGTCCTTCGCAGTGTTCATTATCCCTATCTCTCTTGATATGGCTGCTGAACAGTGTGTATTTTTTTTTTTGGATTTTGGTTTCTCTTTGCGTTAGCTTTTTGGTTTTCTGGGTTACTGATCTTCCTGTATAGTTGTTGTAGGGCCTGGGGTATTCCCCTTGTAATCTTGTATATCCTTTGTCTTTAATTTATGTCTTATTCACCCAAAAAAAAGTTTGATTTAAACTTCGCCACTTATGTTACAGACTTTATACTGGTGATAGGTTACTTATGTTTAGTTTGGCCTCTCATTCTCAGTGTCCTTTCTGCCTTAATCCTGGGGAAAGCCACTCTCATCTCTTTTTCAATTGCACCTTTTCTAAAAGAGTTTCGTGTGCTATTGAAGTTAAATGCAATATAAAGCGGCCTGTTTTAGATTGGCTTGATATTGTTACATTTGCTACGAAGGAGGCCAAGGGTAAGTCTTTGAGGGCCAATATTCTTAGCAATGCATTCCTATGCTCTGTTTACCACATCTGGATTGAGAGAAATAATCGTATTTTTAACAAAGATTTCAAACCTGAAGAGGTGGTGATTAAGTCTATAATCCAGATGGTGAGAAATAGAATGCTATCTATTAAGAATTTGCCTAGATCTACTGGTGATAGCTGGTTTCTTGGCTAATGGAATCTGCCAGAGACTATTATGAAGCCCCATATTGCTAGATATGGGAGGGCTGCTAAGTGATGTGAGCTCTCTACATGAGGGTTGAGTGTCGGTGAGCAAAATTGAGTGTTCTAATTGGTTTGGTCTTGTGCAGGTTTGCTTTGTGATCTCTATGGATTCACATATTCATATTGAGGGTTGAGTGAGGAAAGGAATAAATAATATTCATTTCAATGTGGGTCGAGTGTTGTGTGGCCATCATATTTTATGCAAATGTCTATATATATTGTATCTTTTTATCTGCAGGTTAAGGAAACAAATTTTGAGTGTTGTGAGTTCCTAAAATGTGGGTTGAGTGGAGTGAGATCCGATACTGAGGGCACTGTTTCTGTATTATGGCCTAGTATATCTTATTTTCATTGCTAGAAGCACTCTCTTATGATTGTTTTTACAGGGTGTGCTACAACGTGTAATCAAGGCTTGGGATGCATGGGCTGGCAGTTGCGTTCATCCTTTGGTGGCTGCTGGTCTAATGGTTCTAAGTTTTATGGCATTTCGGGTTCGAGAGTCGACTGGTCCGTGGTGATGGCTGCTATTAGCGCCTATTGTGGGAAGATTGTCTTTAGTTTATTTTATTTTAAATCACTTTGTTTGGATGTTTCTGATGATTTGCTTTGTTACATTCTTATTGGCCTATCCGTGCGGATGTGCACGGTTTTCTAGTTTTATATTTTGCTGCTGATTTGGTGGGCTGTGGATTTCGGTTATAGATGTGGGATGTTGATGGATGTGTTCATGGTCTCCATTCGATATGTATGCGGCCCATGAACATGTTTTTGGGTTTATATTTTTCATATGTTTATATTCTAGTTTTGTTTATTGTTTAGTGTCTTCCTACTATGTTTGTTGCTGTTGTTTTTTGTTCGGTTATGGTTTTTGTTCTTGTATAGTTTGGTTAGGTCCTGGGGCATGCCCCTTGTAGCTGTGTAATCTCTGTTTTTTAATCTTATGTCTTATTCACCCAAAAAAAAAACTTCGCCACTTGAACAAATGAAACAATTAAGGGGCTGAGGCTAATTAGTTTCTCGAACAAAAAAGAGAGAAGGATGGAGAAGCGCCGAGAAGTTAGAGAGAAACCTTTTTCTTGAGAGCTAGAAGAGACAGTTAAAGAAAAGAAACAGAAAGAGGAAGAAAATCAATGGGAATTCAAATTCATCCTTTTGGATTTGAGAATTGAACACTTAGGTGATTTGGAAAAGCTTAAATGACGTGCTTAAGTCAAACTAATATCGATAATTACTTAGTAAATTCTCTATCTTTGAGGCTAAGCAGGATTCGTTTGACTTAAACTTGGCCACTTAAGCTAATGGAACAACTAGGGTCCCAAGCTAATTAGTTCCTTGAACGAAAGAGAGAAGGATGGAGAAGCGCAGAGAAAGTTAGACAGAGACTTTTATCTTGAGAGCTAGAAGAAGAGAAAGTTAGAGAAAAGAAAGAGAATGAGGACGAAAATCAAAGGGAATTCACATTCATCCTTTTGGAGTTGAGAATTGAACACTTAGGTGATTTCAAAAATCATAAATGAGGTGTTTAAGTTAAACTAATAACGTTCAGCTATAGTTACTCAGTAAATTCTCTTTCTCAGAGGCTAAGCAAGATTAGTTTGAGTTAAACTTGGCCACTTAAACTAATGGAACAATTAGGGGCCCAAGCTAATTAGTTCCTAGAACAAAAGAGAGAAGGATGGAGAAGCACAGAGAAAGTTAGAGAGAAACGTTTTTCTTTAGAGTCACAAGAGATAGTTAGAGAAAAGAAAAGGAGAAATAGGAAAAAAAAAATCTTTTTCGATTTGAGAATTGAACACTTTGGTGATTTCGAAAATCATAAATGAGGTGTTTAAGTTAGACTAATATCGTTCAGCTAGAATTACTCGAGAACTTCTCTTTCTTAGAGGCTAAGCAAGATTTGTTTGAGTTAAACTTGGCCACTTAAACTAATGGAACAATGAGGGGGCCAAGCTAATTACTTCCTAGAAAGAAAGAGAGAATGTTAGATAGAAACTTTTTTCTTGAGAGATAGAAGAGATAGTTAGAGAAAAGAAAGAGAAATGGGAAAAAAAATCATAGGGAATTCACATTCGTCCTTTTGGGCTTGAAGATTGAACAGTTGGGGAATTTGGAAAACCTTAAATGCGGTGCTTATGTTTAACTAATATCGTTAAGTGGCAATTACTCAGTAAATTCTCTTTCTTAGATGCTAAGCAAGATTTGTTGGAGTTAAACTTGGCCACTTAAGCTAATGGAACAGTTAGGGTCCCAAGCGAATTAGTTTCATAGAACAAAAGATAGAAGGATGGAGAAGCACAGAGAAAGTTGGAGAGAAAACTATCTTCTTGAGAGCTAGACGAGAAAGTTAAAAGAAAAGAAAGAGAAATAGGAAGAAAATTAAAGGGAATTCAAATTCATCGATTTAGACTTGAGAATTAAACGCTTAAGTGATTTCGGAAAACTTAAATGAGGGGTTTAATGTTAAACTAAGATCGTTATGCGACAATGACTCAGTAAATTCTCTTGCTGAGAGGCTAAGCAAGATTAGTTTAAGTTAAACTTGGCCACTTGCGCAAATGAAGCAATTAGGGGTGCAAGCTAATTTGTTCCTGGCACAAAAGAGAGAAGGATGGAGAGGCACGGAAAAAGATAGAAACTTTCTGCTTTGAGAGCCAGAAGAGAAAGTATAAGAGAAAAGAAAGAGGAATTGGAAGAAAGTCGAAGGGAATTCAAATTTATCTTTCTGGGCTTGAGAATTTAACACTTAAATGATTTAAGAAACCATAAATGTGGTGCTTATGTTAAACTGATATCGTTAAGCTACAAATATTCAGTAAATTCTATTGTTCAGTGGCTATGCAAGATTAGGTTGAGTTAAGCTTGGCCAGTTAAGCGAATGACACATTTACGGGACCCAAGCTAATTAGTTACTAGAACCGAATGGAGAAGCATGGAGAAGCACATATAAAGTTAGAGAGAAACTTTCTTCTTGAGAGCTAGAAGACAAAGTTAGAGAAAACGAAAGAGAAATACGAAGAAAATTATAGGGAATTCAAATTGATCATTTTGGACTTGAGAATTGAACACTTGGGTGATTTTGAAAACCTCAGATGGGATGTTTAAATTGAACTAATACCTTTAAGCTACAGTTACCCCGTAAATTCGTTTTCTTAGTGGCTAAGCAAGATTGGTTTGATTTCAACCTGGCCATTTAAGCTAATGAAACAATTAGGGGCCCAAGCTAATTAGTTCCTAGAACGAAAGAGAGAAGGATGGAGAAGTACAGAGAAAGTTAGGGACAAACTATCTTCTTGAGAGCTAGACAAGAAAGTTAGAGAAAAGAAAGAGAAATAGGAAGAAAATCAAACGGAACTCAAATTCAACCTTTTGGACTTGAGAATTGAACACTTAGGAGATTTTGAAAACCTTAAATGAGGTGTTTAAATTAAACTATTATTGTTAAGTTACAATTACTCAGTAAGTTCTCTTTGTTAGAGGCTAAGCAAGATTAGTTTGATATAAATTTCGCCATTTGAACAAATGAAACAATTAGGGAGCCCCAGCTAATTAGTTCCTAGAACGAAAGAGAGAAGGATGGAAAAGCACAGAGAAAGTTAGAGAGAAACTGTCTTCTTGAGAGCTAGACAAGAAAGTTAGAGAAAAAAAAAGAGAAATAGGAAGAAAATCAAGCGAATTGAAATTCAACCTTTTGGACAGGAGAATTGAACACTTAGGAGATTTCGAAAACCTTAATTGAGGTGTTCAAGTTAAACTAATGGTTGTTGAGTTACAATTTTTGGGTGAATAAATAAAGTTACAATTACGCAGTAAATTCTCTTTGTTAGAGGCTAAGCAAGATTAGTTTGATTTAAACTTCGCCACTTGAACAAATGAAACAATTAAGGGGCCGAGGCTAATCAGTTTCTCGAACAAAAAAGAGAGAAGGATGGAGAAGCACCGAGAAGTTAGAGAGAAACCTTTTTCTTGAGAGCTAGAAGAGACAGTTAAAGAAAAGAGACAGAAAGAGGAAGAAAATCAATGGGAATTCAAATTCATCCTTTTGGATTTGAGAATTGAACACTTAGGTGATTTGGAAAACCTTAAATGATGTGCTTAAGTCAAACTAATATCAATAATTACTCAGTAAATTCTCTACCTTTGAGGCTAAGCAAGATTAGTTTGAGTTAAACTTGGCCACTTAAACTAATGGAACAATTAGGGGCCCAAGCTAATTAGTTCCTAGAACAAAAGAGAGAAAGACGGAGAAGCACAGAGAAAGTTAGAGAGCAACTTTTTTCTTGAGAAATAGAAGAGATAGTTAGAGAAAAGAAAGAGAAACGGGAAAAAAAATCATAGGGAATTCACATTTGCCCTTTTGGGCTTGAGAATTGAACAGTTGGGGAATTTGGGAAACCTTAAATGCGGTGCTTATGTTTAACTAATCGTTAAGTGGCAATTACTCAGCAAATCCTCTTTCTTAGATGCTAAGCAAGATTTGTTGGAGTTAAACTTGGCCACTTAAGCTAATGGAATAGTTAGGGTTCCAAGCGAATTAGTTTCCTAGAACAAAAGATAGAAGGATGGAGAAGCATAGAGAAAGTTGGAGAGAAAATTATCTTCTTGAGAGCTAGACGAGAAAGTTAAAAGAAAAGAAAGAGAAATAGGAAGAAATTTAAAGGGAATTCAAATTCATCGTTTTAGACTTGAGAATTAAACGCTTAAGTGATTTCAGAAAACTTAAATGAGGTGTTTAATGTTAAACTAAGATCGTTATGCGACAATGACTCAGTAAATTTTCTTCCTGAGAGGCTAAGCAAGATTAGTTTAAGTTAAACTTGGCCACTCGAACAAATGAAACAATTAGGGGCGCAAGCTAATTTGATCCTGAAACAAAAGAGAGAATGATGGAGAGGCACAAAGAAAGATAGAAACTTTCTGCTTTGAGAGCTAGAAGAGAAAGTATAAGAGAAAAGAAAGAGGAATTGGAAGAAAGTCAAAGGGAATTCATTCAAATTCATCCTTCTGGGCTTGAGAATTTAACATTTAAATGTGGTGCTTATGTTAAATTGATATCGCTAAGCTACAAATATTCAGTAAATTCTATTGCTCAATGGCTATGCAAGATTAGGTTGAGTTAAACTTGGCCAGTTAAGCGAATGACAAATTTACGAGACCCAAGCTAATTAGTAACTAGAACAGAATGAAGAAGCATGGAGAAGCATAGATAAAGTTAGAGAGAAACTTTTTTCTTGAGAGCTAGAAGACAAAGTTAGAGAAAATGAAAGAGAAATACGAAGAAAATTACAGGGAATTCAAATTGATCCTTTTGAACTTGAGAATTGAACACTTGGGTGATTTTGAAAACCTCAGATGGGATGTTTAAATTGAACTAATATCTTTAAGCTACAGTTACCCCGTAAATTCGTTTTCTTAGAGGTTAAAGGAGATTAGTTTGATTTCAACCTGGCCACTTAAGCTAATGAAACAATTAGGGGCCCAAGCTAATTAGTTCCTAGAACGAAAGAGAGAAGGATGGAGAAGCACAGAGAAAGTCAGGGAGAAACTATCTTCTTGAGAGCTAGACAAGAAAGTTAGAGAAAATAAAGAGAAATTGGAAGAAAATCAAACGGAACTCAAATTCAACCTTATGGACTTGAGAATTGAACACTTAGGAGATATCGAAAACCTTAAATGAGGTGTTTAAGTTAAACTAATGTTGTTAAGTTACAATTACTCAGTAAGTTATCTTTTTTTTGGGTGGATAAGTCATAAAATAAAAGACAAAAAACTTACACCACGACAAGGGGCATACCCCAGGCCCTAACCAAAGCACTATACAAGAACCAAAGGAAAAACAAAAAGACTAAGCCATTCCAGAATTACCCAGAAAGACTGACGACCAAACCATATCTATCTGGACAAAATAAATAAAATAAGCCAAAAACTAAACTAAATAAACCATACATAATAGGAAGTAACCAAAGTGTGTTCATGTGCCGCATGAAAATGTAATGAGGAACATGAACACACCCGATATCTAAGTAGCAAAAAGTCGGATGGAAACAGAAAATCACGAACACCCGTGTACATCCCACACGGGTAGGCAAAGATACCAACACACTCTAAAGAAAACAAACATAATAGAAAGTCAATCTTCACACGCGAGGCGCATATAGCAGCCATCAACACAATCATATCCAGCTTCGAGCTTCGAGTCAACCCGAACTGAAGAACAAACCATGCAGCGCCGTCCAAGAACTGCTGCTAAACCATGTAACCCAAACAGATTCTACACATTTATAGTAGACCTTGTAATCCAGCAAAGACCAAACATAATTAAATAATCATCAACAGAGTACTTTGCGAGACTTAGAAACATGAAACATTTAACATTACACATATAATTGCTCACTACACTCAACCCACAAGTATCTATGCTTACATCACTCGGAAAAACAAAGCTCCATACACCCGCGAAAGAAAAGATACAGAGAATATATAAAAGCTTGTTAGTTCCTCTCAATGTGGCCAGTAATGTGGGGGATATGGAGTGTTTATTCCTCACAGGAAACTCAACCCTCAGATTGATTGGCATACACTCAACAATCGGCTTTCTAGGACTCCAAGCACCTATATGAATAACAAACATTAGGAAACCCCACAATGTAGTTTATAACCTTCACTCAACCCACATTTTATGAACTCTTATTTTATTCACCCAAAAAATGAACTCTTATTCCCCACATCAGCAGCAGCAAACTTCAGCATAGTATGAGGCAATTTCCATGAGGTAAGATACCATCTGTCATTATGGTTAGTCTTCAAATTGGTAATATGCATTACCCTGAATCGAACCATATCCACAATACACTTTATAACAACCTCTTCAGGGATCATATCTTTACTAAACACTCTATTATTCCTAGCAACCCATAACTGGTACACAGTACAAGTAAATGCAAGCTTGGTAATAATAGTCCCTAAGGAATTCCCTTTCACAGACAGATTTAGCAAGGAGCTGGACCAAATCATCCCAAAGGAGGGATGGCCAATCAACATTGATTTTACCTTTAATACAAGACCACACCCATTCCGAGAATGGACACTCAAAGAAAAGGTGGTTGTGGTCTTCATTATGGTACTGACAAAATACACATATAGCAGATTGTGTCACACCAAAAAGGTGCAACCTGTCCCCAGTGTTCAGTCTGCCCAGAATCTCCATCCAAACCACAAAACTCACTTTAGGGATATTGTGGGGGCCCCAGTAAGTTCTCTATGTTAGAGGCTAAGCAAGATTAGTTTGATATTAACTTCGCCACTTGAACAAATGAAACAATTAGGGGGCCCAAGCTAATTAGTTCCTAGAACGAAAGAGAGAAGGATGGAGAAACACAGAGAAAGTTAGAGAGAAACTATCTTCTTGAGAGCTAGACAAGAAAGCTAGAGAAACAAAAGAGAAATAGGAAGAAAATCAAGCGGAATTCAAATTCAACCTTTTGCACATGAGAATTGAACACTTAGGAGATTTCGAAAACCTTAAATGAGGTGTTCAAGTTAAACTAATGGTTGTTAAGTTACAATATTTGGGTGAATAAATTAAGTTACAATCACTCAGTAAATTCTCTTTGTTAGAGGCTAAGCAAGATTAGTTTAATTTAAACTTCTCCACTAGAACAAATGAAACAATTAGTGGGCCGAGGTTAATTAGTTTCTCAAACAAAAAAGAGAGAAGGATGGAGAAGCGCCGAGAAGTTAGAGAGAAACCTTTTTCTTGAGAGCTAGAAAAGACAGTTAAAGAAAAGAGACAGAAAGAGGAAGAAAATCAATGGGAATTCAAATTCATCCTTTTGGATTTGAGAATTGAACACTTAGGTGACTTGGAAAAGCTTAAATGATGTGCTTAAGTCAAACTAGTATCGATAATTACTCAGTAAATTCTCTATCTTTGAGGCTAAGCAAGATTAGTTTGACTTAAACTTGGCCACTTAAGCTAATGGAACAATTAGGGTCCCAAGCTGATTAGTTCCTTGAACGAAAGAGAGAAGATGGAGAAGCATAGAGAAAGTTAGAGGGAGACTTTTATCTTGAGAGCTAGAAGAAGAGAAAGTTAGAGAAAAGAAAGAGAAGTAGGAAGAAAATCAAAGGGAATTCACATTCGTCCTTTTGGAGTTGAGAATTGAACACTTAGGTGATTTCGAAAATCATAAATGAGGTGTTTAAGTTAAACTAATATCGTTCAGCTATAGTTACTCAGTAAATTCTTTTTCTCAAAGGCTACGCAAGATTAGTTTGAGTTAAACTTGGCCACTTAAACTAATGGAACAATTAGGGGCCCAAGCTAATTAGTTCCTAGAACAAATTATTGCTAATAGGATTAAAACAGTTCTCCCTGAACTGATTGATCCTGTCCAGTCCGCGTTTGTTTCTGGTAGGAAAATATCTGACAATATCTTCCTTTCCCAAGAGCTTATGAGAGGGTACCATAGAGGCTCCCCTACTCCTAAGTGTGCCATGAAAGTGGACATTATGAAAGCTTATGATAGTGTGAGATGGGAGTTTATCATTGATATTTTTAGAGCTATGGGCTTTCCTCCTACTATGGTGTCTTGGATCCAAGCTTGCATTACTAGCCTTTCGTTCTCTATCAGTATCAATGGTAGCCTGCATGGCTATTTCAAAGGTGCTAGGGGTCTAAGACAAGGGGATCCCATGTCCCCTTATCTCTTTGTCCTAGCCATGGAGATTCTTGCTAGGATTTTTGCCGAAAAGTCTCGTCTTCCGGCTTTCAAGTTTCATTGGAGATGTGACAAAACTAAAATTGTTAACCTCTGTTTTGCTGATGATCTTATGATCTTTGTTAGAGGTGATGTCCCCACGATTGAACTCATCATGGCTGGTCTTGATGAGTTTAGGAGTCTTTCTGGCCTAACTCCTAGCTCTAACAAGAGCAATATCTATTTCTCTGGTTGCAACCATGAGTTAAGAGAGTCGATCCTTAGAGTTGTTAAGTTTAGTGAAGGGACCCTCCCTTTAAATATCTTGGGGTACCTCTCATTACTACTAAGTTAAGAGCGGGTGACTGTAACCAACTCACTGATAGGATCACTAAGAGGATTAAGAGCTGGACTAATAGAATTCTTTCATATGCTGGTAGAGGCCAGCTCATTCAGACCATTCTCTTTTCTATGCAAGTGTATTGGTCTTCTCTTTTCATCCTTCCTAAGAAGGTGGTTAAGGAGATTGAGAATATCCTTAGAGCTTTTCTTTGGTCTGGTACTGAGCTCAAAAAGCATAGTGCTAAAGTTGCGTGGGACAAAGTGTGTGCTCCTAAAAATGAGGGCGGTTTGGGTTTTAAATCCCTTGAGATTTGGAATAGGGCTGCTATTGCTAAACACATTTGGTTTTTGTTTTCCGGGGGTGAACAATCTATGTGGTGTCAATGGGTTAAATCGTATTTACTCAAGGGTAGAAGTTTCTGGCATGTCAACTCTCCTAGTGATCCTTGGATTTGGAGGAAGCTCTTGTCTCTTAGGAATATTGTCTCCCCTCTTATTCTCCACAAGATAGGTAAGGGTGACTCCACCTTCCTTTGGTATGATAATTGGCACCCTCTTGGGCCCCTCTGGGATAGATATGGGGATAGAATTCTGTATGATTCTGGCTTTAATAGGGAGACTAAAGTTAGTCAAATTGTTCGTGGTAACTCTTGGCATTGGCCTTTCCCTAACTCATGGGAAATTCAGGAGTGGATCTCGTCTACTCTTGAGAGTTGTAGACCTGACCCTTCTACTAAGGATCTTATTAGTTGGACCCTCACTTCTGATGGGGAATTCACCATCAAGTCTACGTGGAACCACTGGAGAAGCAAGTTTGCCAAAGTAGCTTGGCATGATCTTGTCTGGGCCCCCCATAAGATAGCCAAGGTTAGCTTTATTGTCTGGCTTGCTATCCAGGAGAGGCTTAATACGGGTGACAGAGTGTCTTCTTTTGGTGTGATCACCACCTGTTCCTTCTGTCAGGATCCCAATGAAAGTCACTCTTACCTATTTTTTGATTGCTTATTCTCTTCTAGAGTTTGGCATGCCATTCAAGGTAAATGTAATGTTAACTGGCCAGATATTCATTGGCCTGGGATCATTACTTATGCTACAGGAGAGACAAAGGGTAAAACTCTGAGAGCTTATGTCCTTAAGTTGGCTTTGATGTGCACTGTTTACAATATTTGGCTTGAGAGGAATAACAGAAAATTCAATAAAGTCTCTAAACCTGAAGAGGTTGTTATCAAATCTATTATTCATATGGTTAGGGGGAGATTACTATCTGTTAATAATTTTCCTAGATCTCCAGGGGATTACTGGTTTCTATCGCATTGGAACTTGCCTGAAATTGTTTTGAAGCCCCTTTCCTCTATCAGGAATGGGAGGGCTGCTGAGTGATGTGAGTTTCTCTACATGAGGGTTGAGTGAAGGAGAGCAAAATTATGTTTCCTAATGGTTTACTCATTTTGCAGTTGCTGTGCTTTATGGATATCTCTTGAGAGTTGAGTGCTGTGAGAAATAAATAGTTTCTGTAGGTTATTGTGGGTTGAGTGAATTTAGACCTCAAATTTGTTTGTGCTAATGTTTACATATATAGTAATTTTTTATATGCAGGCTAAGGAAGCTGTCATTGAGTGGTCTGAGTTCCTATACTGTGGGTTGAGTGATGTGAGGTCCTGTATTGTGGGCTTTATTATTATGCTCCTGAAGTATGGTTCTCTTCCTTCATTTGGTTGTAATTTCTTCGAGTTACACAATGCAGGGTTTACTACAGAGTGTAAGCAAGGCATGGATTACATGGGAGGTCAGCTGCGTCTCCTTAGTAACTGCTGGTTTGTTGGTACAAAGGTTTCGGGTTCAAGAGTTTGCAGGTGCGTGGTTATGGTTGCTTGTAGCGCCTCTGGTGGGAAGATTGTTTTTCTTTTCTGTTATTTTAATTTATTATGGTTGGACATTGTAGATGGTTTGCTGTGTTTCATTCCTTTTGGCCTATCCGTGCGGGATGTGCATGGCATTTCTGTTTTTTTGTTTCTGGGATTCCGAACTGTTATTTGTGGTACACATATGAGTTGTGCATGGTCTTCTTTTGATATGTACTTTTTTTGCAAAGGAGCTATATCTGTGGATAGCATCCCAGGTTATCTGCTATATGGGACAGCAGCGGGATGGACTTTAGCTATGTTGACTATGGCTGCTAGGCATGCCCATGAAGTGATGGACACATTGTTTTTTAGTTCTTTTATTATTTGGTATATAAAGCCTGCTGATTGCTTGTTTTATTTTGGGTCTCATGCCTTCACCTGCGGGCTGTGCATGGTTAAGTTGGTCTGTATGGTCCCGAACCCATTCGATTGTGTTCATATTTCCCATATGTTTATTATTGGATATATGAACATTTTTGTATGCTCGGGTTTGTGTCGGTTTTTTTCTATCTTTGTTTAGCGTCCTGTTTTCCGTGTTTTTTGTGTGGACAGTTCATTAGGCTTTGTATGTTTTTGGGAGTTTTTGTTTGGTGTCAGTTTCTTATCTTGTTGATCTAGGTGGTTTTTTTGTATTTATCGGTTAGGGCCTGGGGCATGCCCCTGTGTAATTTTCTGTGTTTTATTTTATGACTTTTTCACCCAAAAAAAAAGAGAGAAGGACGGAGAAGCACATAGAAAGTTAGAGAGAAACTTTTTTCTTGAGAGATAGAAGAGATAGTTAGAGAAAAGAAAGAGAAACGGGAAAAAAATCATAGGGAATTCACATTCGTCCTTTTGGGCTTGAGAATTGAACATTTGGGGAATTTGGGAAACCTTAAATGCGGTGCTTATGTTTAACTAATATCGTTAAGTGGCAATTACTCAGTAAATCCTCTTTCTTAGATGCTAAGCAAGATTTGTTGGAGTTAAACTTGGCCACTTAAGCTAATGGAACAGTTAGGGTCCCAAGCGAATTAGTTTCCTAGAAAAAAAGATAGATGGATGGAGAAGCACAGAGAAAGTTGGAGAGAAAACTATCTTCTTGAGAGCTAGACGAGAAAGTTAAAAGAAAAGAAAGAGAAATAGGAAGAAAATTAAAGGGAATTCAAATTCATCGTTTTAGACTTGAGAATTAAACGCTTAAGTGATTTCGTAAAACTTAAATGAGGTGTTTAATGTTAAACTAGGATCGTTATCCGACAATGACTCAGTAAATTCTCTTGCTGAGAGGCTAAGCAAGATTAGTTTAAGTTAAACTTGGCCACTCGAGCAAATGAAACAATTAGGGGCGCAAGCCAATTTGTTTGCTGAACAAAAGAGTATGGAGAGGCACGGAGAAAGATAGAAACTTTCTGCTTTGAGAGCCAGAAGAGAAAAGAAAGAGGAATTGGAAGAAAGTCAAAGGGAATTCAAATTCATCCTTCTGGGCTTGAGAATTTAACACTTAAATGATTTAAGAAACCATAAATATGGTGCTTATGTTAAACTGATATCGTTAAGCCACAAATATTCAGTAAATTATATTGCCAGTTAAGCGAATGACACATTTACGGGACCCAAGCTATGTAGTTACTAGAACAGAACGGAGAAGCATGGAGAAGCACAGATAAAGTTAGAGAGAAACTTTCTT
>NW_021026971.1:421729-444650 GCF_004153795.1 Camellia sinensis | reverse complement strand
TGAGGCTAACTGTGCCATTTCATCTGCTTGGGAGTTTTCTGCCCTGGGGACATGCATGATGCGAAAGCTATTAAAGAGGCGGATGAGAGGAAGTGCGATGTTCCCGTATGATCACATTGCTTCCTCCTTTGCATCGAACTCGCCCGTAATCTGGCCGACTACCAACTAGGAGTCGCTGAGCACTTGGAGACGGTTGACCCCAATGTCTCTAGCTAGGCAGAGACCGGTTATGAGGCCTCGTATTCGGTCTGGTTATCATTTGCTGTAAACAAAAATCAAAGGGCACATTTGAAATACTCACCCTCCGGTGTGGTGAGGATTAAACCAACTCCACTACCCTCTTTGTGGAATGAGCCATCAATACTAAGGGTCCAGGAGTGGGGGTCTTCGGCATCAGTAGTGATGTGTTATGGTGGAGGAGGTGCATTTAGAGTGATATTGGTGAACTCCAAGATAAAATCGGCAACAATCTGGCCTTTGATAGCTGTTCGGGGGCGGTAAGAGATCTCATACTGGCTTAGTTCAATGGACCATTGCATGAGTCTGCTAGACGATTTTGGTTGTTGCATGACCTTTTCCAAAGGCTAGTCAATGAGGACCACTATAGAGTGGGCTTGGAAATAAGGTCAGAGGCGTCTAGAGGCGATGACTAGAGCGAGGCCCATTTTTTCCAACAAGGGGTAGTTTTGTTCTGCCCCTCGAAGTGCGCGGCTGATGTAGTAAACCGGGCACTGGACGGAGTCGTCTTCTCTGATGAGGGCAACATTGACCGCGGTGTTAGAGACGGCTAAGTAAAGGGAGAGGGTCTCGCCCGACAATGCCTGAGAGAGGAGATAAGGGTTAGCCATGCATTGTTTTAGTTGTTGGAACATGGGACTCGGTGTTCTATTCAAAGGCCTGCCAGAGAACTTTGAAGAACAGAAGACATTTGTCAGTCGCTCGGGAAATGAATTGGTTGAGGGCGATGACTCTGCCAGTGAGCCGTTGGACCTCCTTTACCATTCGGGGAGATCGCATTTCGATTAGGGCTTTGATCTTCTCCGAATTAGCCTCGATACCTCTGTGGTTGATCATGAACCCCAAAAACTTACCAGATCCGACGCCAAAGGTGCACTTCTCTGGGTTCAGTTTCATCCTGTACTTGTGTAGGGCATGGAAAGTCTACGACAGGTCTGTTAGGTGATTGGAGGAGAGTTTGCTTTTGACGAGCATGTCATCGACGTAGACCTCCATGTTGCGATCGACCTGATGCTTGAAAATGGAATTAACTAGACGTTGGTAAGTGGCTCCTCCATTCTTCAGACCGAATGGCATCACTCAGTAATGATAAGTTCCTCTGTTAGTAATGATTGAGGTATGTTCCTGGTCAGTTACATGCATTAATATTTGATTATAGCCGGAGAAAGCATCTATGAAGCTAAGCATCTGGTGGCCGGCCGTTGCGTCAGCCAGTAGATCGATTCAAGGAAGTAGGTAGCTATCCTTAGGACAGGTTCGGTTGAGGTCGGAGTAGTCGACGCAGAGTCTCCACTTGCCATTGCTTTTTCGGACCGAGACTACGTTGGATAGCCATTTGGGGTAGTCTACATTTCTAATGAACTGGGCCTTTAACAGCTTATCCACCTTAGTGGCAATGAGGTTGTTGCGTTTTGGATGAAAAATGTGCTGCTTTTGGCAAAATGAGAGGAACTAGGGCTCGATACTGAGGCGATGGGTAATAAAAGAAGGGTCGATACGTCGTGAGCAGCGGCCAGTCCAAACAAAGACATCTTTATGCTCGGCTAAGAGGGCCGTGAGGTCGGCCTTGGCTTGAGAGGACAGCCGACTACCAATCTTAGCCTCTTTTTTTTAATTGGTGGGATCAATGGGTATTTTAACCAGTTCCTCCACTGGTTCGCCCCTAACTAGCTCTTCCTCATCTTGAACGTCAAAGCCCTTGATAATCATAGCCTCTTTCATCTTAACTTCCTTAGCGAGGTGACGTAACACTCTTTGGTCACCGTCTATTCGCCCCTCACTGTGCTGACCCCCTGATCGGTCGAAAATTTCATGGCCAGATGGTAGGTGGAGGTGATAGCTTGGAGGGCATTGAGAGTTGTGCAACCGAGTATGATGTTATAAGCAGAAGGGCAGTCGACGACGAGAAAAGTGAGTAGTTTGGTGGACTACTGTGGATATTCTCCGATGGTGATGGGGAGATCGATAAAACCTATGGAGGTCACTCGATCGCCAGTGAAACCGACTAGTGGGGTTTGGAGAGGTGACAACTTTTCTTCTTCAACCTTACGCTGTTGGTCGGCATTGAGAAAGATGATGTCGAAAGAGCTGCCATTGTCAACAAGTACTCGTCTGACTTTGTAGTTTGATAAGAGAACGGAAATGACCAGGGGGTCATCATGGGGGTAGCGAATACCTGTGCAGTCTGCCTCTGTAAAGGTGATTGGTTCAGACCATTGCTTGGGCTGTTTGTAGGGGCGGTCCAGTGTCGTTACTTCCTTATCAGAACCTTGTCTGATTTTTCTGAGCTTAGCTCGCTGTGTCGACCGAGATGGTCCGCCGTACGCGAGCCCCCCAGTGATGACTTTGATCTCATCGACCAGGGAGGCAGGGGCCTTGTGCTTGGAGTTATGGTGGGACCCAATCATCATTTCTCTTGGGATAGGTTGTCGGGGAGGAGTGCGTCGGTGGTTGTGCCCGAGGGGTCAGTCCTCGGCCTTTGCTGGGGATGTGTTACTGTGAATCGGTTGAGATGCCCCTGGCAGATCAAATTCTCGACTTGAGCTTTAAGGTTGACATATTCCTCAGTGTTATGGCTGTGGTCTTGATGGAAACGACAATACTTAAATTGATCCTGCCGGTTGGAGGGACATCTGGATGGTTGAGGCCATTTCAGGTTGTAGTCTCGTTGAATTTGGTGTAAAACTTGCTCCTTTGGTGAATTGAGAGAGGTATACCGTTCAAACAGACCAGGCAGGCGAGTAAGTGCCGGTTGGTCTGCTCGAGCCGATCGGTCTGTGTAATAACCTGACCTCTAACTTACGTTAATTCGTGGATAAATAAGCTTAATCAGTAAATTAACAGAAATTCTGAATTAAATTGCATGTGTGTGTTGCCTTATTTGTGTTTATATTTGTTTAACGTAGAAAGATCCGTTCATGTTTCCATTTCGGTTTGTGAATTGAAGGCCCTATCGGCGTCTGATTCAGAAATTGACTTGATATACATGTTATTTAGAATTGTATGGTAGGTCTAATTGAAATTCGATTAAGAACAATTAAATTAGAGTAATTAATGCTCAATTAAGCCTAATTAAAGAATTTTTTAATCCAAGCCTATATAAGGCCCATACACACCACTTGAGCCACCTTTTTCTCATCATCTTTGAGACTCCAAGAGGAAAAACGTGAGAGAGGGTGAGAGGCTAAAAAAAAAAAAACACTTAAGATCAAACTTGAGGTAGAGAAGGTCATTGCTAGGGGATTTAAAGAATTGCTCAAGATTACCTCTAAATCTTAAGAATTGAGAAGCTAAGGTGAGAATTCAAACCTTTAGTCTTGTTTTTGAGTTGGTAAATTCATGAATTCAAGAGGATTGAGTGGATTAACATGAGTGTTGAGCTAGAATAAAGAAATGTTGATCATACCGTGCTTGCATGTTCTTGCACGTTCATTTTCATCACAATTTGAGTTGAAATTTCAAAGAATTGGTCATTGCATGTGTTCATTCCACCTTTGTTTTAAGAATTTGTCTTGTTTTATATTATGTTATTCCAAATGATCATATTTTGGACGCCTTGAAGCCAATCATCGCATGCATGTTATGTTTTCCAAGATTTGAGTTTCATTTCGGTCAATTGGAAAGCTTTTAGGCCTTGATTTGGTGAAATGATTTTGAATTCATCATGTTTAAACCATTTCCAAGTGTTTGGTTTAGTTTCCTCAAGTTTTTTGCCCAAAAGGATGAGTTTTATAGCTTTAAAGTTGAGTTTGGAAGCTTGGAGGTGAATCTGGAAATTCCAGAATTTGGCCTCCCCGCTCGAGCGACATATCCTGAGCTCGAGCGACCACCTTTGTTTCTGCATCTCCGCTCGAGGGACCAGTGGTCCGCTCGAGCGTGAAATGCAAGCACCCAGAAGTTTCATGTTTTTGTAAACCGCTCGAGTGGCAAAAGTTGCGCTCGAGCGAGGCCATAAGTCTCATGTTCGAGCGAGTGTCGAGCGAATAAATCAAGCAACTAGTACTTTTTCAAAGTTTACAGACCGCTCGAGCGGAGGAAGTTGCACTCGAGCGGCTCTTCATATATTTTCATGTTCGCTCGAGCGAAGGAAGTTGCGCTCGAGCGGGGACCCATGTTTCCAGCATTTTGACCAATTGTTTTCAAATGCCTTTTTGCATCCTTATTACATCCTAGGCATTCCTTGGTCATGTTTAAGACATAATGATGCGATTAAGAAGTAGAAACACACCAAGCTAAGAAGGGATTTAGTTAATAATTACGGATGTGTAATTTAGTATATGTTCGTTCTGAAACTGTGTAGGTCAGGCGCCACAAGACGTCTGATTTGTCCATTCTATCTGTTGCCTTGGAGCCATTTGTTAATTGTGAGTAATAACTTTGTAAAGTTATGTTCAATTATAAGTATTTTCTGTATGATATAAGATGATCTTTTTTCTGAAATATTGTTATTTTCTGCATAAATGAATGGTTATCCAATATATCTGAAATGTATTCATGGCATTCTTAGTTTAAGATGACATCTGTTATCTGTTCTGTTACGTCCTAATTATGGGTCAACTGTATGCCTCATGAGCCAACTGTTATGGATCTTTATGTATACGTCCCATTTATGGGCCAACTGTACGTCTCATGAACCAGCTGTACCGTCTCCATGCACGTGAGTCAACTGTATGCCTTTATGGTCATCCGTTTATGAGTCAACTGTATGCCTTTATGGCCGTCCCTTTATGGGTCAACTATTTCTGCTAGTGCTAATGAATGTACCACATATGATTAACTGCAAATTCTGATTATGAATATGATTCTGAAGCTGTATCTGTTATGAACTATGATTTCTGAACATGATTATGAATTCATTTCTGATAGCTACTGAATTCTGTTTTCTGTAACCATTATGGACAACATTAATTTAACCCTTTACTCTATTATTATTCACTAGGCTCCCGCTCACTATTTATATTATGTATGTAGGTGATCAGGCATATGACCAGGCTTAGAGTTGAGGACCTAGCGTTTTAGTTCTTTTTGTCAGCCAGTCTTTGTTCCTTCCAAGGAGGTTCCGGATTAGGTCAAGTATAGTGGCTGATTTTGTGAATGCATTAGCCTTCATTTCATTTGATTTTCAAACAAGATTTCTGTTAATATGTACATGGAGTGACGTGTAAATACTGTATCTTTCGACGTCACTCGTAAGGTTATAAAATTTTAAGATTATCTGTCCCATGTATGTCTTCACAGCTCAATGGACTATGTTTATTTTATATATTTGCTTCTGCAGCTCCTAACTATATTTGGTAATCCGAGGATTACTGGCCAGTTATGACGCTAAACCTATAGGAGCGGGTTTGGGTTGTGACAAAGTGGTATCAGAGCACATGTTCTGCCACACACATGTAACACCCCAACCCGTACTATGCTTAATTATGCATGTGTTTATGTGTTTAATATGAATTTGCAAGTTAAGTATGTGAATTATGTGATTTTGGATCTTATAGTTGTTGAATGTAGAAAAATCTGTTGCAATTAGAACTTTGAACTAAAACTTGAAAGTCTTAGAGGCGCGATAAACCAAAACCGACTTCATATATGTGATTAACATGATTTTTAGAGCCTACGGTGAAATTTTGAAAAATTACGATTCGTAATGATTAAATTAAGATTTATGAGCCCAAGTCTTATATGTGTATCTAGCTCTTGAGTTCTTCTTTTTCTTGTGAAGAGCTTTGAATGCGTTAGAGAGAGAGAGGAAGATGAGAAGCTAGGATTTCGCAAGGGATTCAAGGGGCAAACTCTAAATTTGAACTAAGGTATGTTAATCTACTTGAAATCTCTGTGTATATCTCATCATTTGCTTGAAATCAAGAGGAAAATAGGAATTTTGAGCTAGGGTTTTGAGTTGTGTAAGGGTTTGAAATAAAATCATGAAAACTCTTCATTTTTGTTTGATTTGAGTTCATTCTTGTGATTGATCCATGAAACAAACTCTAGATGGTTTATACAACCAAGATTTGTTGGAAGATTCACCTTGTTTGTATGTATTTTAAGCTTGTGTATGACATTCATGATTGTATGAAAACAATGAGCCAATGAATTTAATGTTGAAGCAAGATTGATATGTTTAAAGTGAAATTACACCTATATCATGCTAGTATATCATGTTTTTGGGTTAGTTTTGCATGAATTTGGACTTGGAAATGAGTTTGGGAAGTTTGCATCTTTGAACCATTTTCGAACTGTCTGATTTTGCCCAGACTGCATGAGCAGCCACAAGCATCGCACGAGTGGAACATGAAGAAAAAAAGAGGTTTTCATTCTACTCTTTGGGCGCTCGAGCAGCCGGTTTTTCCGCTCGAGTGGATTTGGGCCGCACGAGCGGTCAAATTGGCCGCACGTGCGGCCAGCCCTGTTTCAGCTTATACCTGGTAACTTCAAATAGGCATATCTCTCTCATTCGAACTCCGTTTTAAACGATTATTGAGCCTAAATTCAAGCCCCGGAAGTCTAGTTTCCAATGGTGGTGGTCTCACATCCAAAGTTTAAGTACACAAATAGATATGCTCAAATTAATGAAGGCTATTTATTTTCTTTTAACTGTTTCATGCCATTTTCTACCCTAACTTAGTTCCCTTTCGCTTCTTGCTATTTCCTTGAACCTTAAATATGTACACCTGATATTTTCAATGGAAAACATATGAGATTGTTATAGGAAACATTAAGTTAAGTCATGAACATTTATGGCCGTTTAAAATATATCTGTGGCACAAGCTTTGTACGTGAATCACATGTAGAGAAGTTTAGCATTAAACACTTGAGAGGAATTAAAGAATGGGGAATGATTAAACGGATATGTAATGAATAAATCGATTGAGTGAATTGAATGTAATGTGTTTTCAAATGTTATGCTGGGTTATGTTTTTAC
Organism: Camellia sinensis; assembly: GCF_004153795.1. Classification (NCBI taxonomy): domain Eukaryota; kingdom Viridiplantae; phylum Streptophyta; class Magnoliopsida; order Ericales; family Theaceae; genus Camellia; species Camellia sinensis. Next base: position 437,494 of record NW_021026971.1, on the reverse strand, counting down.
AGGCTGAGTCGTTAAGGAGTGTCATCCAACCAAGCACTGTGAGTAATTTTCTTTGTAACAGTATTTCCATATGAAATACTCTAGAATTGTGAAACTTATGCTTTGTATAAATTATGTGCCTTGACGAGCATTTCTGAAATGATAAAATATGCTTGAAGTTATCAGAGTAATTATGCTATGGTAAGTTCCCAAAAGAATGTTTGGATAAGAATGAATGAGTTTCCTTTTGAGCAACGATTATGATAAATTGGGAAAATGTGCTTTGACCCTTAGTAACTGTTATTGGTCTATGGTCCATCTTGGACGTTTTGTATAAGTTGATGATCCGCTATAAACATTCTATATGATGTCAATCTTTGACGATTGTCCTATATGGTAATTCAACAAGTTAATTAAAGCCTAAATCACGGTGAGCAATTTCTATAGTATTGTACATATGTGTTCTTCACTGTGTACTTGAGCCATGAATGGTAAATTGTGTCAATGTTGTGTTTTGATCGACATGAATAAAATTCGTAAAAGTTATATGACATGTACAATGTGGTCCTAAGGTTGTTTTGTTATATGTTGGGCATGAGGCCATTTTGTTATATGATTGGGCCCGAGGCCGTTTTGATATATTGGACCCGATGTCGTTTTGTTATATGTTGGGCCTGCGGCCGTTTTGATCTATGATTGGGCCCGAGGCCATTTTGATATATGATTGGGCCTAAGGCCGTTTTGATATATTGGACCTGAGATCGTTTTGTTATATGTTGGGCCTGAGGTCGTTTTGATATATGATTGGGCCCGAGGTCATTTTGTTATATGTTGGGCTTGAGGCCATTTTGATCAATGATTGGGCCTGAGGCCGTTTTGATATATTGGACCCGAGGTCATTTTGTATATGTTGGGCCTGAGGCCGTTTTGTTGTATGTTGGGCCCGAGGCCGTTCCGTAAATGTGATTAAAAGAAAAGTATGAACTTCGCTATTTGGTAAGCTATAGAAGGATCAATGAATGGTATTTGATACTATGTGCTTTCAAAACGATCTTTAAATATGCCAAGATCTTTATATTGATTAAATGAAACGTAAGGCTCATCCATTTAACCCCTTATATGGAGATTACTCATTGGGCTTCCAGCTCACTCCGTTTATTTGTATGTATGTAGGTGAGCATCAGGGAGTTCCACCTTAGAGACCACATCGGAGTCAACCTTTTATAAAGCCACCCAAGTTGCACCTCTACATCGGGGCTCTAGTGGTGTTTTGGCCAAGCTTGAGAAGCTTGGGTTTTGTATAGCCTATGATGTTATAAATTTTTCTTTTGGGTTATGTATATATAATGTATGTGTGCAAACATTATGGCATATGTTATAAAGTGTGATTTGAGATATAATATGTATGTTTCTGATCATGGCATGTATGCACAGCTCAATGGACTTCTTCTCATTATGTGCTTCCGTTATGGCCCCATTAACATAAATATTTCGCATGTTTGTTTGAGGCCTTCGGTAACCCATGGATTACTGGCCGGTTATGACCCAAACTTTTAGGGTCGGGTTCGGGTCATTACAACACACGAGTCCATATGAGCTTAGGATGTCCTAATAATAAGTAGGGGCATTCCACCTGCATGTGTAAGTGTGTGTGTTCATTGAAAGTGAAAACTATATCTGATTATGATCACATGATATGGAAATAAATGATCTGAATGTTGTAAAAAAAAAGGGGGGGGGGGCGAGGGGACTATTTGCCTATGTTTATAATGTTCTATTTATCTATAGCAATGGAAAATACAATAAGTGATGGAACAGTTGAATCATCTAAGGCTCCAATAAGCCGCATGGAACAAATTCTCGTAGCCTTGACTGAAACACTGACACAACAACAAAGACAACAACCTTTGCCCCCTCCACAGCCACCAGCGCAACACGAGCCAAATAACAATGATACGATCAACCTGACACAGAAGTTTATGAAGATGAAACAGCCAACCTTCTTTGGAGTTATTGAACCACTAAAGGCTGAAACATGGTTGTTGGAAATGGAGAAATTATTCGAAATGTTTCCCTGTTCTGAGATTCAAAAAGTTCTATTGGCCACCTACACTCTGAAGGATGAAGCCCGAAAATGGTGGTTGTTGATCCGAAATGGCAATAAGAACATGACATGGGCTCAATTTAATATGATCTTCTATGACAAGTACTTTCCCCAGTGCTTTCGGGATCGAAAGGTTTTAGAGTTTCAGGAACTTAAGCAAGGAAAGATGTCCGTAGCTGAGTACGAGGCTAAGTTCACTGAGTTAGCCAGATTTGCATCTTATATGGTGGACACGGACTACAAGAAAGCTTGAAAATTTGAAGGGGGATTGGATTTAGATATCTTTGATGGGTAGGTGTCCTTAAACTACCTACGTATGTGAATGTGCTTGATAGAGAATTGATGGCAGAAGCCATTCTAGCAGCGAAGAGACAAGCTCCAGCCCCAACACTTGAATAGAAGGGAAAAAGATCTAGATTCAATTTCAAGAGGGGCCGTTCATCTGTTGTGAATAAGAAACAAAATACGGGGACTTCTTGCAGCTCAAGTCAAAGCAGTGGGTCTATGCCTGTTTGTGCCCAATGTGAGAGGAGACATAGAGGAGTTTGCCATTGAGTATCTGGTGCTTGCTTCCGGTGTGACAAGATGGGCCACATGATAAGAGATTGTCCAATCGAGTCAGAGAATGCCAACCATCCTGTAGCAAGTTCAATAGGATCTGCTTCTGGATCAAGAACAAATACTAGAACTAATACGGGAAAAGAACCCTTGTGACAGGGTAAAGTTTTTGCACTTGTGCCTGGCGATGTACAAATACCGAATCCATGGTGTTAGGTATAATTTCTATCTGTGCTCAGAATGCTTATGTGTTGATAGATTCTGGTTCCACGCATTCCTTTGTGTCGTATGTTTTTTCTCAAAAATTAACTAGACCATTAGAACCTATGAACTGTTTATTATCTGTGTCTACACCATCAGGAGATTCCATGATAAATGCTTATGTATATCCGACATGTGATGTGACGATTGGTGATATGACATTGTATGTTGATTTGCTACCTTTGGGTATTGATTATTTTGATTGTATTCTGGAAATGGATTGGTTGACGAAATATTGTGCCACCATTGATTGTGTGAGTAAATCTATTGTGTTTAGACCACCTGGTATGCCTGAATTTGTTTTTACTGGGAATGGGGTAGTTCCTCCGCCATACTTGATTTCATGTATGAAAGCCAAGAAATTGTTGAGCAAAGGTTGTCGGGGCTACTTGTGTTGTGTTTTGACTGCACCTATCGATGGTACTAATGTGGAAATCATTCCTGTGGTCTATGAATTTCTTGATGTGTTTCCTAATGACCTGCCTAGGGAGCTAATTGATAAGGAAGTTGAATTCACCATTGATGTAGTGCCCGAGACACAACCAATTTCTAAAACCCTTATAGAATGTCAACTTCTGAATTGAAAGAGTTAAAAATTCAACTCCAAGAGCTCATAAATAAGAAATTCATCCATCCGAGCACCTCACCTTGGGAAGCTCCAGTATTGTTTGTCAAAAAGAAAAACGGGTCTTTGAGGTTGTGTATTGACTACCACGAGTTGAACAAAGTAACCGTGAAGAACAAATACCTTTTACCCTGAATAGATGACCTATTTGACCAACTACAGGGAGCACAAGTGTTCTCCAAAATAGATCTTAGGTCTGGGTATCACCAATTAAAGGTCAAGGAAGAAGATGTAGAGAAAACAGTATTCAGAACTAGATATGGGCATTATGAATTCTTAGTCATGCCATTTGGGGTAACTAATGCACCTACAACGTTCATGGACTTAATAAATAGAGTGTTCAAACAATTCATTGATGAGTTTATTGTTGTGTTCATCGATGATATATTGATTTATTCTAAAAGTAGGGAAGAACATGGAAATCATCTAAGAATTGCTTTACAGACCCTAAGGGAAAAGAAGTTATATACAAAGTTTTCCAAATGTGAATTTCGACTTGACAGTGTGGTATTTTTGGAGCATGTAATCAACAAGGATGGTATCTTCGTTGACTCACAGAAAATTGAAGCTATTGTGGACTAGCCTAGACCGACAAATGTATTAGAAGTTCGAAGTTTTCTGGGACTTGCAGGCTATTATCACAGATTTGTGCACGATTTTTCCAAACTCGCTTTGCCACTCACTTAATTGACGCAGAAAGCTACACCATTTGATTGGACCGATCAAAGAGAAACTACTTTCCAAGAGTTAAAAACCAGGTTAGTAATTGCACCAATTTTGACTTTACCTAATGGTACTGATGGGTTTCAGATTTACAGTGATGCTTTCTACAAAGGTTTGGGATGTGTGCTGATACAAAATGGGAAGGTAATTGCCTATGCCTCTCTGCAACTCCGTCCTCATGAAAAGAATTACCCGACTCGTGATATTGAATTGGCAGCCGTGGTGTTTGCTTTGAAAATTTGGCGCCATTATCTATACGGAGTAACTTGTGAAGTGTATACTGACCATAAAAGCTTAAAATATTTCTTTACTCAGAAAGAATTGAACATGAGACAGAGGAGATGGTTAGAGCTGATCAAAGACTATGATTTGCAGATCTTGTATCATCTGGGGAAAGCCAATACTGTGGAAGATACTTTAAGCCAAAAGTCAATTGGAAATTTGTCATGTTTACTCACTGGTCGGAAAGAATTGCTATGTGAAATGGAACAGAATGAAATTGAAGTGGTTTTGCGAGAACATGGTGGAATTCTAGCTGCTATATCTACCCAACCCGTAATTATTGAAAAGATAGGAGACAAGTAACTACAAGATCCATTTTTGAAAAGATTGTGAATGAAATTGACTCAAAACCACGGCCCGGGTTTGTACTTGAGAACAATGTGTTGAAATTTCAGAGTTACCTTTGTGTGCTAGACTGTTTTGACTTGAGGAAACGCCTGATGACCGAAGCCCACAACTCCAAATTTGCCATGCATCTAGGAAATACAAAGATGTATCATGACTTGAAATATAATTTCTAGTGCCCTCCATGCCAACCAGCCAAAAAACTTCACTGTAGGTGGGGCTGCATTCCTCCAAATCAATTTTGGGACTGTCAGTTTTGGGCCTAACAAAGCTTCAAGACATGTATGCAAACATGCCACTAAGAAATATCCACTTGAATTAGCCTTCCACCTGATTTAATCCTCCTTCCTCTGTCTAATTACTGGAGCACCTGTTAGCAGGTTGTTTAAAAGGAAACTTGTTCCTCTTCCTAAGCCAACAATGATCTTCTAAACTCCACCTTCCACCCCTCTCCATCACTCCTTATGTCCACAAATTCTTCAACTCTACCATCCTTGTGACTGCTAATATAGGATAGATTTTGCAGCACCACTCCCTCCCCCACCCACAGCCTTCCAAAATATCAATCTATTCCCCTTTCCCGGAATAAATTTGATGTTGTTCGAAAATATACCAAAAGCTTCAGGCCATATGTCTCTTGCCATTGAAAAATCCACCCAAATTCTTGAAGCATTTCTGGAATGAACTGGTAGCCAATTTTGTGTATCAATCTTATGAATATCGCAAATAACATTTCTCCACAAACTACCTTTTTCCACCACAAATCTCCACCAACAAAATTTTGGCGCCACAAAAAAAAAAAAAAAAAAAAAATAGCGAAAAAATTTCGGTGACGAAACTTATTTTTTCCTCACCTAAAAAGAAGTATTTGTTGACGAAAATAAATTTCATCACCTATTATTTTTATTTTTCTATTATATGTGACAAAATTTTGTAATTCGTCACGAATTATTCTTATTTAGTGATGAAATTTATTTTCTTCACTACTTTTCGTCACCATAGGTTACTTTTGTTGTAGTGTTGCATCACTAATTTTCCTTATACCCAGCCTCCATACACTTTGCCTTTTATCACTTCCTTCCAGCTTACAAGATGCATTTTTTTCCCATGATCATTATCCCCCTAGAGAAAACCACATTATAACGATTCTGATTTTGACCCGTCACTTATTGTATTCTGGACTCGGGTTGGTATGGTTTAGAATAGTTATTCATATCTTGTTTCCGTTGTGTTCCCCTTATTTTAGTTATCGGGTTGTAGTTGTGCGTTTCAAACATGTTGGTTGCTTGGTTTTCTAAACCTTTGTTGCCCAGATTTTGGCTCTTCCGCTCGAGCTGGGCTTCATAAATTTCGCTCCTCCGCTCGCATGGCCATTTTTGCACTCAAGCAGGATTTGCCAACTCTTAGTATTTTTGCAGACTTGCAAATATAGGAAGAGTGTGTTCTACGCTCGAGCGGTGTTTCCTACATTCGAGCGGGTAGACACTCGAGCGTTTATTCTTGCGCTTGAGTGGGGTCCTTCGTTTGCAAAACTTCTGGAAGTGTGTATTCGGCGCTCGAGCATCACTTTTTAAGCTCAAGCAAAACTTTGTGTTTGACGCTCGCGCGTCACTTTCCACGCTCGAGCGGACTGCGTGTATATCAATTCGTGAAGTCGACTTTTTACTTCACTTTTTCGCTCCTCTCTCTCTTTAAAACTTTCCAAAAACCTAGATCTTGAGTTTCTCTCTCTAGAACTCACATTCTCTCTACTATTTCACCTAGATCCGTTGAGATCTTCACCCTAGTGCCTTTGAGAAAAAGGTAGAGCACCTCAAGAGCTTTGTTTTGATCCAAATAGAAGTTGGTATCGGCGTCTTTGAAGTCCTTCTATTGTTATTTTGGTCATCTAAAATCGAGGTAGGGATTTTTTACACTTTAATATGGTTTTTAGCTTAGTTATTTACCCTTGTGAAACAATGGTTGGATTTGGGAATAGCTTGAACAAACCTAGGGTTTGGGTGTGAAATAAAAGAGGGGTTTTTATTGAATATGAAACAAGTGGGTGTGTAGTTTGAATATGAGGTTATATGGTGTCAAAATTTTTCATTTTGGTAATTGGAATTGATGTTCGAAAGAATGGAAGCCTTTCCCTAAATGGGTCAAAGTGTTATTTTGTATAAATAATTAAAAGTGGTAATGATAATGTGAAATTGGATGATTGTTGATGTAAATGGTGGAGTTGGACACGAGCTATCTCCCACCTATGGAAATTTGAATAATTTATCTATCGAGAAGATTTTTTGTCTGTTTAGAAATATTTGTTTTGGACTATCGATGGAGGATAGCCATGATTATTGTAGAAATTGCATGAGGATTAGGTAAATGGAAACTAATCTCTTGTTAATTGTCATTGAATATGACTATGTTGAAATACACTGTATATGTATGATGTTTTGGAGGAGAAAAGGGATGTACTCCATTGTTTGAGAGGATATATGGGATGAACTCCAGTGAAAATTAAGTTAGCCGGAGTGTCTAGGGTGAAAGTCCCAAAATATTATGTATACATAGGTGCCGATCCCACTGACGAAATTTCTGTAAAATGGCAGATTTGAAGTGTTTGTATGGTGGTGTATTGAATTGGAAAGCCACTGAGTTATAGTCTTAGTTGGGTTACTAAAAGATGATAGAATTGACTAATGAATTGAGATTACTGAGCGAACTTGAATTGAAATAAAATGAAATGAATCAACTTGAAATGGATAGGTAAGAATGAATTGAGATGTGAATATCAGTACCGTATAGTCATGTGGAGAACGAATGTTTTGTCATAAATATTGAATATACATTTGGTACTTATATCTTCGTTAAACTTCATATATTGTGTTAGATGGTTCCTACTGGGCTTTGGCTCACCCTTTGTAACAACCCCAACCCATGATTAATGTTAATCCATGATTTCATATGTTTAATAAGCTATTAAGATCAAATTTAGAACTAATTACATATGTGTTATATTATTTTTGTCTATATCTGTTCAACGTAGGAAAGATCTGTTCATGTTTTTATTTCTGTTTACGAATGGAGGGCCTTATCGGCATCCAATTCAGAAATTGACTTGAATTATGTGTTAATTAGAATTTTTAAAATTTTATGGTAGGTTTTATTGAAATTTGATTCAAAACGATTAAATTAGAGTAGTTAATGCTCAATCAAGCCTAATTAAAGAATTTCTTAATCCAAGCCTATATAAGGCCCATTCACACCACTTGAGCCACCTTTTTCTCATCATCTTTGAGACTCCAAGAGGAAAAACGTGAGAGAGGATGAGAGGCTAAGAACTTGAGATCAACTTGAGGTAGAGAAGGCCATTGCTAGAAGATTTGGTGAATCACTCAAGATTTTGACTAATTGAAGCTCAATTGGGTAGCCTAGGTAAGAGCTCAACCTTGCAATTTTGGAATTAAGTTATTTAGCAAATGAATACAAGTGAAATAGGTGAATTCATATGAAGAGCAAACGTGAGACTCTACTGACACTCCTAAAAGTGTGTCCGATACTCTTTCATAATATTGGACACTTCAACGACACTTCTTGAATCCTCTTAACCTATGTGATTAATCTCTTCATAATAATAATGTTCTGCATTTTTTGGAAGGAAACTTGTGCACTTTTGAAACATTTATAAAATGAATACAACATATGTATTTCAATTTTCTACAATTGTTTTTGCATTCTTTAAAATGCAATTGTTACATGAATGATATAATGCTTAAGTAATAAAATATATGACTTTTGAATTTTAATTAGTGCAATGTTACTTTTTTTATTACCTTTGAACAAACTATCAATATATTAGATTTATAATAATTTTTTAACGTGCCTCTAGCGTATGCTATTCTACATTTTTTTGAAAATTGCCTCGTCGGCACGCTCATGTTGTTTCATATGTCAATGTTATTGCCTACTTGGTCAGTAATACTAGGTATAATCTCACAAGAATAGATTCTAACCCAGTAGTAACCTTCAAGAGGAAAAAAAAGGGGGAAATATGTAGATAAGTATAACAGTAGTTGTCCTTAAGGCTCAGTTTGGTTAGATAGAAAATGCAAGAAAGTGAAAGAAAAAGAAAAAAAAATATTTTTTTATGTGGTGGTTTAGATAGTCCTAGAAAGTAAAGGCTTTTGATTTCAAGCAAAATATATAGGAAATTTTATTTTTTCCACAAAACTTGACAATACTTATTCTATTTTCCTCTTTACTCATGCATCCTTCCATAACTCTTATTATGCAGTGATTTAACTTCTATCATTTTATTGCAAAATTTTCATCATATTCAAATGCATGCAAGAAAATAAATTTTCATTTATCTTCCCTTTTTTCACTTCACTTTCTACCATTTGTTTCTTTCTAAACAAGTGGAGCTCCTTGCAAATGCCCAAATTTTATGCTTCACTAGGGTTATTTTTTAGGGAAGGTGCCAAGTCATAGACATTATTGTACCATGGTTATAAATGTAATTATGAACATCTCATATGTGGAGCTATTTGGTATTAATTTGTAGTTGGAATTTCTAACTAAACAAAAACTAGACTTTTACATAACATGGATAGAAGAAATAGACATTAACTAGACAATGCACACAGTTGCAAAAATAAAAATGACCAAACAACTATATAGTTAAGAAGTAGTACACCATACTTCTAATCCTAGGATTGTGTATCTTAGAGCTCTACAAAGCTCTTTTCTCAAAATTTGTAACCCTATGGTTTAGGGGAACCTACATCTGCAGGTAGAGATGATATGTGGCAAATACGCTTTGCTTATCAAAGAATCTAACTAATGACAGTTCACAGAACTTATAACGATCAATAAGAGCCAGTAGAAAAAAAAAAGGCAACAACCTGGGCTATTCTGAATTATTGAGATCGTAATCATTCACTTTAGTCAAATATTGAGTAGCAAACCATAAATATCAAGTGCCCTCAATTCTAGATAAATAATTTTCTCTGTCAACGTATATTAGTGCATCAAGTTAAATACACAAGTATTGTTGAAAAAATGAACGGGTTTTAAGGCTGGTTGAACATGCTCTTTCAGTCCAAGGGCATGATACCGAAAAAATGTTTGATTTTATGCCTGAAATTTACATACATCTATCTAGTTAGGCCCATGTCTTTGGTTTGGCTATTCATCACTATGGCTGTGAGTTGAACGAGTGAGTTAGCCTAGCCTATAAATACACGTAATACTAATATCTAACTAAGCATATAGTTTATAAGCCTAAGATTAGGGGTGTAATTTTGGCCCGGACCGGTCCGGGCCGGCCCATGGGCCAAAAAAAACCTAGACCCAGGCCCAACCTCAAGCTTAGGCCCATGGATATTCGGGCTTTGGGCGGCCCAATGGGTCGGGCCTCGGGTCGAGCCCCTGGGCTTAGGCTTGGGCCTAGGCTCCGGCTTCAGGCGGTCTTGGGCAGGCATAAACAATTTTTTTTATTCTTTCCATCAAAATTTTATTATTTTCAATTAAAAATAACACTGGGCCTTGGGTGGGCTAGGCCTGGGGTTGGTCTTTTGGGCGGGCCAATGGGTCGGGCTGGGCTTCAAAACGATGGCCTAGGCCCTGGCCCAAGGCCTCGAGCTGGGCTCAGGCCTAAACAGGCAGGGCCCACCTCGGGCCGCGAGCGGGCTTCGGGCCGCCCACGGGTCACGGGCCAAAATTACACCCCTACCTAAGATAATATGATCAAATCCCAAGCTTGCAAAGTAGTTGCAAGAGAAACAGGATCCCAAGCATGTGCATAATGTGGATTATTTGGGAAGAGAGGAATCGTAGGTCTTTCAATGGCATAGAAATTCCATTGCATAGATTGAAACGTATACTTGAATTTTTTTATTTTTTTGGTTTGTTTGTTTGTATAGTTGGGAGTAGGGTTTTAAGTATTGGATAATACGTACTAGGATTTTGGATTTTGGATACCAATATATGCCGATATTGATATGTATTCGATACCGGTATTTAAAATCGTGATTGAGAGTTAGGTGTTACAAACCCTTCTCATGACAATCTTTGAATTTTGTAGAACTTTTTTTATACACATGGGGGTGTACAGAATTTTTTTTCTTCTCTTTATTCCTTTTGTATACAGCTTGCATTCTTTTTATGCCATCTTCAACCAATCATTGTAATTACTTGTAAAAAAAATGAGTGGTGTCAACAAATAATTTAATAAGAAAATTGAATCTAGGAAAGTCACTTAACACATTGTTAAGGTCACATGTATCACTATGTATAAGTTATAACAAAGTTGTATCTTTTTCAATGGATTTAAAAGGTTTTTTAGTTTGTTTAGCTTGTACACACACTTGACATCTTTCCTTTAAATTAATTATAGATTTTGGAATTAATTCTAAACTCGTCATTCTTTTAACAGTGCTCAAATTTACATACCCAAGCCTACCATGCCAAGTATTAGAACATTCTAGACTAGCAAAAGAAGAAGTAGAGAAAGAATAACATGCAATTTTATTTAAATCAGAATCCATAACATTAAGGCTAAAAAAACCATCACGAGGTTAACCTTTACCAATAAAGTTACCATTCTTAGTATTTACAACTTTATTTGATTTAAAAACAACTTTAAAACCATGTTGAACTAACAAAGATGCACTAATTAAATTTTTCCTAATATCAGGAACATATAAAACTCCATCTAGGATGATTATATTGCTAGATGTCAATTTCAACCTAACTTGTCCTTTCACCTAATATCTTGACCAAGCTCCCATTTCCCATGCTTATAGTTCTTATGACTGATTCATGATAATAAGGTGAAAAAATATTTTAAGTTAAAAACCAATATTTAATCCGAGATCACTAACAAAATACCTACTAGCAAGGTTAAAGGAGCTACCCCTCACAATCACAACATTAACTTGTGGTTTAGGGGTTATTGGAGGACCACGGACTTTATGGGGTTGACCTTTCCGATGATAACAATTTCTAGCAGTGTTATTAGTCTTCCGACATACCTAACAAGGCACTATTTTTCTCTGAATGATATTTTTGCCTTTTGATTTATTATTAAGATTGTTATTCCCATTTTTGTGTGCACCATTTTTCTTGAAATTAAAAGGTTTGGGTTCAAGATTTTCTATAAAATGTGCCTTGGCTTGAAAATCAGAATTTAAAGACTCAGCTTGTTTTTCAAGATGATTTTCTCAATATTTAGAGATACTAGTAATTCATCAATCATCATGTTTTTGTTTTAACATTCTACCAAATTCTGACCAAGATGGAGATAATTTTTTCATCAATGAAGCAACCAAAAAAATATCAGATAAATCCATTCCTTTTCATTTCAGATCATACAAAATATTTTGAAATTCATGCACTTGTTTCATAACCGATTTACAATCAATCATATGAAAGTCTAAAAATTTTCAGCATAGTAACGTTTCAGACCAGCATCTTCAGACCCATATTTAAAATCAAGTGCTTCTCATAATTCAATAGAAGTTTTTGTACTGCAAAAAATATTATAGATAGAAGGAGACAAAGCACTTAAAATCCTACCATGACAAAGATAATCTTTTTCATCAAAATCATCATCATCAGATTTTTTGGACAAAGTTGAATCCTTACCCGTCTCAACAATTTCTATAGCCTTAAAAAGTTTCACTTTTTTCACAACCCTTTTCTTTTTCAAAAACCTTTTATTTTCCTTTTGAAACAGTAGCTTTATGAATCACTGAATAAAAACCCAAAGTGGTTAACCAAAATTTCATCTATTGTTGCCAACATTTAAAATTTTGACCATTAAACTTCTCAGGCTTGCAGGAATTGGTTTCATCAAATCTCTTATTTTTTTTCAAAATAAAATTATAATCAATGCACCAAATTCTAACAAAAAATCATAATTATCGTTCCTAAAATTGTTAAAAAAACTAAACAGGATTTATTATTAGAATAAAAATACCAAACTAACAATAAACCAAAGACAACAAATAAATATTATTATTAGAGAGAAAGTTTAGAAAAGCCTGAATGGTAGTCGAGGCACGCAGATTGCGCTCTCTTTAGGAACGATACACCCTCTTCTGCAACGAGTTGAATAGTGTTTCTCTCCCAAGATATGACCTTCGAAGACACTTGTGTGCAGCAAAGTAAATTCATGAACTTTAAATTGCCCAACACTCATAAACTCAATAAAGTAAACTCACAGAAAATAACAGAGCAAAAGAAGAGGACAAGAAATACTTCTTTTTTTGTCAATTTAGAAAACAACGTTGAAGTCTTATTATATACATAACTAAATAATCATAATTTAGATATTTAGGAGATATTGTAAGATAACCTAAGATTAGGAAACTAATATATTGGTATAAACTTATTCCTAAAAAATGCAAATATCAAATAAAATAAGTTAAATTAAATACAATTTTAAAATTAGTGTTCAAAAATACATGTATATAAATCAAATTAGCTTGTTATTTTATAAATTTCAAGTAAGTTAACAACTGGACCGCCATGAAAAAATTGATTTCATGAAACACACACAGATGGGATTCAATTCAACCTAACAATTACCTAAAATAACTGCATTCCAACATAGAAGTACATATTCATCAAAAAGATAAAAAATTTTGGTAACACAAAATATATATATATATATATATAATAGAGAGAGAGAGAGAGAGAGAGAGAGAGAGAGAGAGAGAGAGAAAGACCTAAAAAAACCATCACGAGGTTAACCTTTACCAATAAAGTTACCATTCTTAGTATTTACAACTTTATTTGATTTAAAAACAACTTTAAAACCATGTTGAACTAACAAAGATGCACTAATTAAATTTTTCCTAATATCAGGAACATATAAAACTCCATCTAGGATGATTATATTGCTAGATGTCAATTTCAACCTAACTTGTCCTTTCACCTAATATCTTGACCAAGCTCCCATTTCCCATGCTTATAGTTCTTATGACTGATTCATGATAATAAGGTGAAAAAATATTTTGAGTTAAAAACCAATATTTAATCCGAGATCACTAACAAAATACCTACTAGCAAGGTTAAAGGAGCTACCCCTCACAATCACAACATTAACTTGTGGTTTAGGGGTTATTGGAGGACCACGGACTTTATGGGGTTGACCTTTCCGATGATAACAATTTCTAGCAGTGTTATTAGTCTTCCGACATACCTAACAAGGCACTATTTTTCTCTGAATGATATTTTTGCCTTTTGATTTATTATTAAGATTGTTATTCCCATTTTTGTGTGCACCATTTTTCTTGAAATTAAAAGGTTTGGGTTCAAGATTTTCTATAAAATGTGCCTTGGCTTGAAAATCAGAATTTAAAGACTCAGCTTGTTTTTCAAGATGATTTTCTCAATATTTAGAGATACTAGTAATTCATCAATCATCATGTTTTTGTTTTAACATTCTACCAAATTCTGACCAAGATGGAGATAATTTTTTCATCAATGAAGCAACCAAAAAAATATCAGATAAATCCATTCCTTTTCATTTCAGATCATACAAAATATTTTGAAATTCATGCACTTGTTTCATAACCGATTTACAATCAATCATATGAAAGTCTAAAAATTTTCAGCATAGTAACGTTTCAGACCAGCATCTTCAGACCCATATTTAAAATCAAGTGCTTCTCATAATTCAATAGAAGTTTTTGTACTGCAAAAAATATTATAGATAGAAGGAGACAAAGCACTTAAAATCCTACCATGACAAAGATAATCTTTTTCATCAAAATCATCATCATCAGATTTTTTGGACAAAGTTGAATCCTTACCCGTCTCAACAATTTCTATAGCCTTAAAAAGTTTCACTTTTTTCACAACCCTTTTCTTTTTCAAAAACCTTTTATTTTCCTTTTGAAACAGTAGCTTTATGAATCACTGAATAAAAACCCAAAGTGGTTAACCAAAATTTCATCTATTGTTGCCAACATTTAAAATTTTGACCATTAAACTTCTCAGGCTTGCAGGAATTGGTTTCATCAAATCTCTTATTTTTTTTCAAAATAAAATTATAATCAATGCACCAAATTCTAACAAAAAATCATAATTATCGTTCCTAAAATTGTTAAAAAAATTAAACAGGATTTATTATTAGAATAAAAATACCAAACTAACAATAAACCAAAGACAACAAATAAATATTATTATTAGAGAGAAAGTTTAGAAAAGCCTGAATGGTAGTCGAGGCACGCAGATTGCGCTCTCTTTAGGAACGATACACCCTCTTCTGCAACGAGTTGAATAGTGTTTCTCTCCCAAGATATGACCTTTGAAGACACTTGTGTGCAGCAAAGTAAATTCATGAACTTTAAATTGCCCAACACTCATAAACTCAATAAAGTAAACTCACAGAAAATAACAGAGCAAAAGAAGAGGACAAGAAATACTTCTTTTTTTGTCAATTTAGAAAACAACGTTGAAGTCTTATTATATACATAATTAAATAATCATAATTTAGATATTTAGGAGATATTGTAAGATAACCTAAGATTAGGAAACTAATATATTGGTATAAACTTATTCCTAAAAAATGCAAATATCAAATAAAATAAATTAAATTAAATACAATTTTAAAATTAGTGTTCAAAAATACATGTATATAAATCAAATTAGCTTGTTATTTTATAAATTTCAAGTAAGTTAACAACTGGACCGCCATGAAAAAATTGATTTCATGAAACACACACAGATGGGATTCAATTCAACCTAACAATTACCTAAAATAACTGCATTCCAACATAGAAGTACATATTCATCAAAAAGATAAAAAAAAAAGTGTTGGTAACACAACATATATATATATATATATATAAAAGAGAGAGAGAGAGAGAGAGAGAGAGAGAGAGAGAGAGAGAGA
>NW_021026971.1:406326-418755 GCF_004153795.1 Camellia sinensis | reverse complement strand
ATTATGTTGATAGACGTATATGTAAGGTTTAAGATTTTTAGTTGATTATTGATTGTAATAATTTTAATAGTTGGGGTATGTAAGGTTTGAGATTTTTCGATGATTGATTAATTTTAATTTTTGATTAGACTATATGTAGGTTTAGACGTTTTAGATGATATAATTGATTGTAATAATTTAATTAGTTGGGTAATGTAAGGCTTGGGATTTTTTTGATGATTGATTAATTTATTTAATGTGGGATTAGATGTTATATGTAAGTTGACATGTTTAAGATAATTAAGTTAATTGTATTATTTTAATTAGTTGGGATATAACGTTAGAATTTTTAAACCGATTGACTAATTTTTAATTATTTACATTAGAGTGGTATGTAACGGTTTAGAGTGTTTTTTTTTTTTTTGATGATGATTGATTTTAATTATTTGCATTATGTGGGTTATGCAGTTTTAATGTTTATTTTGTGTTGACTTTTTATTCTTTTGAGTTGATTCTTTTGATCTTCAAAAATAAATTGTGGATACAAATCCACTTCCCTTGATTATATTATAAATTCTTGTTTTTATTTTTTATTGATGTTAAGATTGATTTGTATTGCATGTAAATGAAGGATGATTTTATTATTTGGATTAGTTGATTATGCGATGTTTATGATTTTTTATGGTTTTTTTATGGATTTTAATTACACATTGTCATATGAAACTTAAATTAATATGTCCTATAATTAAATTCCTTATACTCTACCATGACTCCATGGATTGGTTGTTTTATTGAGTGATGGGGAGGAAAGAAGTGTATAAAAGAGTGAGGATGAAAGCTTGTTTAATGGCCTTATGCCTGCATTGTTATATTATTTGTCGATTATTGTTGATGAGATGCTATTTATATGTTGCCTCGTTCTCATGAGTAGACGAAGTGCTTGATTTACGCGGTACGTATATGCTAACCATCCGGGGAGGTGATCAAACTCGGGACGATATCCGCGTGCAATTTGGCTTCGAGCGGTGTTAATACGGGAGGCACATGGGATATATGTGTAGGCCGGAAGTGGAGGCCGAAGTTGGAGTTAAGGAACAAAGGAATTTAATATATGAATTATTAGTGTGTGTATGGTATTTTATGTACATAGATAAAAAAAATGAGTAAACATCTTAATAAATGTATGAAATTTGAGCAGAAGCATGTATACGTGATTTTGGACAACTCTTGTGTTGTAGTACTTTTTATTAAAAAAGATTCGATTAGAACTTTAATCGGATGAACCTTGGTTATTGTCGGTTTGATTCACTTGAGTAATGCAGATTTTATAGGCTGTTTTAACCCATGAAACGAGTTCATTTTTATTGGTTTCGCATAAACTGAAGTAAACATTATTCTGCACACTTTTTCATGTTTTGAACTTTTTCGGAAAAAATCATCTTATGGTATGGCAGTTTTTGTTCTTTTTTCAGCTTCATATATTTTCGAATTGAATTCCGTCTAGATTTTTAGATCGAATTCCGTCTAGGATTTTAGATTAAGCCTTTCTCTTAACCTGTTCAGGTTTCTCGTTCAATTCGTTCACGTTGTCTTTTAGGAAATTTGATTCTGTACAACTTTCGTTCTTTGAGTTTTGATCATTCGAATTGTTTAATATGAAACGGTTGTAATTTTATATATATTTTTTAATAAGTTACTTATGATTAAATTATACTAACTTTATTTGTTTTGCAGGATGTGGGTCTTACTAACTTTTTATGCAGGCTGACCCACCATATTTTTTTTATTTCTTATTTGTCTATTTTGTAATCAATTTATATTTCGTTGTGTGAGCGGACAAGAAACTAAATGCCATCGTTATCTCGGGAAACTACACATTCGTCTCGGTCGTTGGAACTACTTGTTCTTTGTTCCGTAACAAGAAATAATGTACTTTTTGTTCTGTGTCTGGTGGACACGTGGGTGTCAAGTTTTGTACTCATACCAGTATACATGTATACTGACCCGTTTTGTCTCTTGACAACTCGGTGTGCGTTTGTTGGAGCGCAGCTGAACTTCCTTTGCAGGCATTAGTAAAGGCTTGTGTGGTGACAAGAAATAACCGTGATCGTAGACATGTCTGTTGGAGTTCTTTTATTTTTTCTTGAGCTTAGGGTTGATACTAATTTATGTAATTATTTTTTTTTAATGACTTTAGTATTGGAATAATTTGACATTGGTTTGTACCGTATTTTATTTAAGTTTTGACTATTTATTGTTACCCTTGATGTTGAGGTATTGGTCAGTTATGAATTTATGGTGAATGGTTTGGTTATTGTAGTTTTTTTGTTTCACTCCCAAATTTGGAATGATAGGAATATCGATTGGGGTTTAGCCCTAAATTAATATTTAATGTCCGAATTTTTGGGCGTGACAACAAATCTAATCATCATAATGTTTTGAAATATAGCTAGAAACCTAAAACATGTTAATTCCTTTTAATTTGAAATTTTATATTTAATATATATTATTCAGGAATAATCAAAAATAATAATATGCAAGAATGCAATTAAAAACCTAAATATCCAAGCTTTCTTGGAGTAATGAACATATTTTTCATGAGATAACTTGGATATGAAAAAGGTTTGCAAAATTTCATTACAACACATTACAGGTTAAAGCTATTAGAACTAAATATGGTTTAGAAAAATGGCTTACCTTTTATGCTTTGCGGCAGTGATGATGTTGATTGTAAAGATCTATATTGAATAGATTGTCAGCGCAAAGAGATTTCAAAGCACCTAATCATACTAGTTGATTGGTAGGAATGGGTTAGTACATCAATTCTAAAGTAATTGTTTGAATTTATATATTGTCCCCTATCATTCTTAAGTTTCGCCAATTGAAGTGAAACTTAATTCATAATATCACATTTTTTTTTCTTATTTTTTGATGTAATTAATTAATATTTTTTTTTTCAAAAGATTTGCAACCAGGGGCGTAGCTATGCTTTTAGTCTTAGTGGTGTCAATTGACACCACTAAACTTCAAATTTTTGATAGAGTATATGTAAAAAAATTATGAATATTTACAAATTGAACTCAGTGGGTCTAAATAAAATTTTAAATTTTTACAAATTGATCCCAATAGGTAAAAACAAAATCAAACTTTATTCAGAAATTTAGGCTTTTAGTTCTAGAAATAAACCAAACGTTTGTTTACTCTGGAGACTGGACAGCGACTTTTAGTTTTGGTTCTCTCCATTGACTATTGCTTTGGGTGTCTCTTACCTTACTCTCACGTTGCTTCTTCTCTTCCTTCATTCTTTTTCTCTCCAATGTTCCATCCCAGTTACAGCAACTAGTTCATTCATTCAGCTCTTTGTTCATTCGCTGTGGTAGTTGTGATTGCCGAGACTTTTGATCTAGTTTAGGCCCTTTGGTCTTTGATTGTGGCACCAAGGTTAGCTTTCTTTCACTCTAAAACCTTCTCTACGTTTTTCTGTGTTATTCAATTGTGTTGATGATGGGTTTGTCAATATTTGGGATTATACAACAACTATGCCTAAGGTTTTTCTTGGGGTTTATTAAGTTTTCAGATTTTGGCGCTTATAATATTGATGATCTTGAACAAGCATTCTGTTAAACTCTTTTGCATCAAATTCTAATTTTACTAGTTCACTATATTGATGATTTTGAATTCCATCTATGAACTACATATGATAAATTTGTGTTTGTCCATTGTATTTTGAATTGGAAGTCTATAGGATATATATATATATATATATATATGGATGCTACAAATTTGTATGTTTTATCATTGCTTTTGTATGATGTGTGAATCTAATAATACATCTTATTCTTATTATAATTTTAGGATCAGTTCTACTACTATGGATAAATTTGTGATAAAAAATTCTTCCAAGCAAGCCACTATGGATAAATTTCTAAAGAGAAAATTGATTGTGTCACAAGATTTATCTCCTATCCGAGAAACTTATGGTAGTGATCTAATAGAACATTCTTCCAAGAAAAGTCATATTGACTTGGAAACTCTTCCCACTGATCTTGGATTACGTAAAAAAATATTAGAGTATCATCCTAATGATCAATATGAGATTAGAAGGGCATATTTGCTAAAAGGCCCTTGTCAACCTCGTAGCCACAAATTTCCACAAAGAGATGTCGGTGGGGTTTTGCGTCGATTTAATCCAAAATGGTTTAAAGAGTTTGGCAATTGGTTAGAGTATAGCATAAAAAAAGATGCTGCATTTTGTTTGTGTTGTTACTTATTTAAGCTCGACATTGGAAAACAAGCAGGAGGTGACACTTTTGTTACTGGAGGCTTCACATCTTGGAATAAAAAAGAAAGGCTAGCAGTTCATGTTGGAGATTGTAACAGTGCTCATAACCAAGCTTGGAAGAAGTGTGAAGATTTAATGAAGCAAAAACAACACATCCAAGAAGTTTTCCGTAAGCAATCAGATCAAGCTAAGATTGACTATCAGACTCGCTTAAATGCATCAATTGACTACGTAAGATTCCTTTTACACCAAGGGTTCGCTTTCCGTGGTCATGATGAATCAGAGAATTCAAGTAACAGAGGAAATTTCCTAGAGATTTTACAGTTTCTTGTTGATCACAATGAGAGCATAAACAAGGTTATCTTGCAAAAGGGTCCTAAAAATATGAAGTTCGTGACACCTGAGATTCAAAAAGATATAGCAAATTGTGCTGCATGTGAAACTACCAATGCCATCATTGAAGAGATTGGAAATCAGTTCTTTGCAATTTTAGTTGATGAGTCTCGTGATGTATCAACTAAAGAACAAATGGCGGTTGTTTTTCGATATGTGGACAAAAGAGGGATCATTACAGAAAGGTTTCTCGGTCTCATGCATGTTGTGGATACCACTGCTTTATCACTTAAGGCAGCAATTGAATCCTTGTTTTCTAAACATGGTTTAAGTTTATCAAGAATATGTGTTCAAGGTTACGATGGAGCTAGTAATATACAAGGTGAATTCAATGGTCTTAAGTCCTTAATTATGAAGGAGAATGGAGAAGCGTTTTATGTTCATTGCTTTGCTCACCAACTTCAATTGACTCTTGTAGCTGTTGCAAAAAATCACATTGATATTGCTTCGCTTTTCAATTTGGTTAGTAATGTATTGAATGTTGTTGGAGCTTCTTGTAAACGTCCGGATATGCTTAGAGAGACACAAGCTGCTAAAGTTGCAGAATCATTAAGCAATGATGAGATTCAAAGTGGGCAAGGGATGAATCAAGAAATTGGTCTTAAGCGGGCTCGTGACACGCGTTGGCGATCACATTATGGAACACTTCTAAACTTGATTTCCTTATTTGCTTCAGTGATAAATGCTCTTGAAGTTGTTGAAGAGGATGGCTCACACTCGGGGTAAAGAGCTGATACTCGTACTTTTATATGTGCATTGGAATCCTTTGATTGTTCATTTAATCTATACCTGATGAAAAATATCTTGTCAATCACAAATGAATTATCTCAAGCTTTGCAAAGGAAGGATCAAGACATTATAAATGCTATGTCACTAGTTAAAGTGTGCAAGCAACGATTGCAAACAATGCGAGATGAAGGATGGGAATCTCTATTAACTGAGATTTCCTTATTTTGCAAAAAGCATGATATCCCTATTTCTAATATGGATGATATATTCATACTTCCAGGGAGATCGTGACGCAGGGCCCTACAAATTACAAATTTACACCATTATTGCATTGAGCTATTCTATGCAATTTTAGATATGCAACTTCAAGAGCTAAAAAGTCGTTTTACTGAGTTGAATACCGAGTTACTTATTTGTGTGGCTTGCTTGAATCCGAGAAACTCATTTTGTTCTTTTGATAAATCGAGATTGGTTTGTCTTGCTCAATTATATCCATCTGAGTTTTCTACAGTGGACCTCTTGGCACTTGAGAATCAACTTGAAAACTATGTTGTTGATATGCACTCACACAGTGAGTTTTCTGAATTAAAAGATGTTGGTGACCTTGCAAAAAAGTTAGTAGAGACAAAGAAAGATATTGTATATCCTTTGGTCTATATGCTTGTGAAACTATCACTGGTTCTACCAATCACAACTGCAACTGTGGAAAGATCTTTCTCTGCAATGAAATTCATAAAAAACCAATTGCGTAACAGAATGAATGATAGTTTGATGAATGATTGTTTGGTTACATATATTTAAAAAGCTCTGTTTGATAGCATAACTAATGAGGCCATCATGCAGTGATTTCAGAAAATGAAAAGTCGTCGCGGACAATTGTAGTAGTGTAGATATTTACTTATTTTTGTTAAAGTAATGGTGTTAATATCCCAATATTTTGTTTTTACTTGTAATTTCACTAGTTTGGGTTACTTTGTCAATGTGATTTGGGAATATTTGAAATTTACAGAGTATTATGTGAATGTTAATGTTGACAGATTGTGTATAACTAAAAATATGATATATGACATTGATGATGCTTTGTTAAATGACCCCACTAAAGGAAATTCCTGGCTACACCACTGATAAGATGTTTACAACCTACAAAGTGGTGGAAAGTGTGGAACAACTTTTTGTGGGAAACTCCTCCACTTCAACTGTGGAAGGACAAGGACAGATCGTGTTGAAAATGAGCTCGGGAAAAGAACTCACGCTCAACAATATACTCCATGTGCTAGAGATTCGCAAGAATTTGATTTGTGGGTCATGGTTGATCAAAAATAGGTTTAAATTAGTCTTTAAATCTGACAAGGTTGTACTCTCCAAGAGTGGCATGTATGTGGGGCGAGGTTATATGAGTGATGGGATTTTTAAGCTTAATGTAAATACTGTTGTACTAAATTTGGCTATTAATAATAAGAACGCATCTTCTATTTATATTGTCGAGTCTTTTTTTTTATAGCATGGTAGATTAGGACATGTAAATTTTAATTCCTTGCATAGACTTGTTGCTTTAGAATGTTTACCAGACTTAGAATTTGATCCTAATCTCACTAAGGCATCATTTAATAAAGTAGAAAGAAGTACTAAACCTCTAAGTTTAATTCATACAGATATCTGTGATTTAAAATTTGTTCAAACTAGAAGAGGTAAAAAGTACTGTATTACTTTTATTGATGAATGCACTCGATATTGCTATGTTTACTTGTTGAGAAGTAAAGATGAAATCTTAGAAGCTTTTAAGCAATATAAACTTGAGGTTGAAAATCAACTTAGCAAAACTATTAAGATAGTGAGGAGTGATAGAGGTGGTGAGTATGGTGCACCATTTGAAAAATTTTGTTCTGAACATGATATTATTCACCAAACCACTGCACCTAATTCTCCTCAGTCAAATGGAGTTGCTGAGAGAAAGAATCGAACTCTTAAAGAGATGATGAATGCCATGTTGAATAGTTCAGGATTACCTCAGAACTTATGAGGGGAGGCAATTTTGTCTGCTAGTTTTATTCTTAACAGGGTACTCTACAAGAAAATCAATCAAACACCTTATGAAGTATGGAAAGGCCAACGACCTATCTACAATTACTTCAAAGTGTGGGGGTGTTTGGCCAAGGTGGCAGTCCTTAGTCCCAAAACGACTAAGATATGACCAAAAATCGTTGATTGTGTGTTTATTGGTTATGCAAATAATAGTAGTGCATATAGATTTTTAGTTCATAGATCTGAAAATCTTGATATGCATGTAAACACTATTATTGAGTCAAGGAATGCATCGTTTTTCGAACACATTTTTCCTTGCAAAGAAATTGAAGAGAGAAGTTCAAATAAAAGAACTTTTGATACTGCTATGGGTATCAGTGAAAACCAAAATGATAATGAAATAGATGAGCCTAGACGTAGCAAGAGGGCTAGGATCTCTAAATCATTTGGTCTAGATTTTCTGACATACCTGTTAGAAAATGAGCCTCAAAACTTAAAGGAAGCAATGTCAAGTCCTGAAGCTCCATTGTAGAGAGAGGCTGTGAATAGTAAAATTGAATCAATACTGCAAAATCATACTTGGGAATTGGTGAACCTTCCACCAGGGTGTAAACATCTTGGATAGAAGTGGATATTTAAGAAAAAAATGAAAGCAGATGGTTCAATTGATAAATACAAGGCTAGGCTTGTTGTTAAGGGGATACAAGCAGAAGGAATGCCTTGATTATTTTGACACCTATTCATCAATGACAAGAATAACATTTATTCGCATATTAATTGCGATTGCAGCTTTGTATAATCTGGAAATACATCAAATGGATGTTAAAATAGCTTTTTTAAACGGTGAGTTAGATGAGGAAATCTATATGAAACAACCAGAAGGGTTTTAAGTTCCCGACCAAGAGAAAAAGGTTTGTAAACTTGTCAAATCCCTTTATGGATTAAAACAAGCTTCGAAACAATGGCATGAAAAAATTGATCACGCTATGTTTTCGGATAGTATTAAGACAAACGAATGTGACAAATGCGTCTATGTTAAAAACAGATAAAAAGGCTATGTCATAGTTTGTTTTTATGTGGATGACATGTTCATTATTGGAAGCAATAATGACATGATTAAATCCACAAAGAAAATGTTGAACAGAAAATTTGACATAAAAGATTTGGGAGTAGTAGATGTAATTCTAGGAATAAAAATTACTAGAACATCTCAAGGATATGTTTTATCTAAGTTTCACTAGGTTGAGAAGATTCTAGAGAAATTTGGAAAGCATGACGACCGTCCTGCTAAAACACTTGTTGGCATTAGTCTTCATTTGTCAAAAAATATAGGTGTAGGCATATCACAATTAGAGTACTCTCAGATAATCGGAAGTTTGATGTACTTAATGAGTACGTACACAAGTAGGTACATAAGTAATCCAGGGTCCGAACATTGGAAAGCGACAATTAGAGTACTTAGGTATCTAAGACATACCCAAAATTATGGCTTACATTATACCAAATATTCAGCAGTACTCAAGGGGTAAAGTGATGCAAATTGGATATCGTATACTAAAGCCTCAAAATCCACTAGTAAATACGTCTTTACCCTGTGAGGTGTTGCAGTCTCTTGGAAATCTTTCAAGCAGACATGCATATCAAGGTCGACAATGGAATCTGAGTTTATCGCATTAGATAAAGCAAGAGAAGAAGCAGAATGGCTTCGTAATTTCTTAGAAGACATTCTAATGTGGCCTAAACCTGTGCCAACTATATGCATTCACTGTGATAGTGAAGCAGCAATAGGACAAGTACAGAATCATATGTATAACGGTAAGTCTCGATACATTCATCGAAGACATAATACCTTTAGGCTTTTGCTCTCATATGGAATAATTTCTATAGAATATGTAAAGTCAAAGGAGAATATTGCGGATCCATTGACTAAAGGGCTAGCCAGAGAGCAAGTGTACCATTTATCGAGGGGAATGGTATTAAAGCCTATAACTTAAAAGTCGCCATAATGGCAACCCAACCTAGTTGACTGGAGATCCCAAGATCTAGGTTCAAAGGGACAACCGAATTATGGATGACTTCATGTATCAGTAAGGAGGTTTACTCATTTATATGATAAAAAGAGTGATACCTGCAGCGTTAGTAGGATAAGCTTTGCTTTTAATGATTCTTATAGCTTGGATATCCATGTGGGGTATGGCAGGATGCTCTCAATAAGAAGTCACCTATATAAGTGTGAACTGGGCTGGTTCTGTGAGAATTGAGAAGGCTAAATTCTCTAGAGCACTCATGAATTAACAGGCGTTGTTCAGGGCCAAAATGAACACAACCGTAAGAACCAAACTATGTCTGCAGATACACTATGTGTAGTCTATTGTCTTGGTTTATACAAACAGCTGAATAGTTCAAGGCATTGCGTCCACTGATTAGCCAGTAAGTCCGATAGGCTTTCACTAGAGGAGGTTCAAAGCCAAAAGCTACCTATCTCGATGTTGTGTATCTTTTTAATGTACTCTTTCTCTGTCTGCATCTTGTTGCATGTCCGTTATCGTGAATTCCATTCATGTGGACGATTGTTGGAAAATGGCTTTAGAAAAACCTTTTTTTTCTTTCTAACTTTAAGCATTAATTAAGGTGGGACCCAAACGTTATTTTTAACATTTTTCATTGGGTTCATGTTTAACGTTGCGTAGTGAATAAAACCGTGTATTTGGTTGCTCAAAACCATTTTCGGATGAATAAGAATTCAACGCGTGTTTTCGAGTTCGAGGAAATAGCTTTAGGTGGGTTTCCTATACATTTGTGAAATGGGTTTGTCCCACATTAGAAAAGCTTAAGGATTTATTTGGGTTTATATAAAGTAGCTTAGGATACTTGGGATGGGCCCCAAAGGTACCCAAGTTTGTAGAATGGTCAGGTTATGAGTAAAGTGGACTAGACCCATTGGACCCAAAACAAAAACCCTATATGCTCGCTGCCGTCGTCCGGTCAGATGGGCTGGGCTGGGCCTGGGCGCGGGTGTGTGGTGTGAGGTTGGGTTGAGCTTGTCCGACCCAATACTTACCTTTTTGGGCCAAAAACTTTTGTAATTTATTTAATTTTGGTTTCAAAATTCAAAATAAATTAGTCCATATTTTTCCTTCACTCAAACAGATCCCTAACAGGTTCATACCCACTCGAACAAGTTCAAAGGGTCCAAAACAAGTTCATTCAAACCGAATAGATCTGTATTTGTCCAAACAAGTTTTTTCCTATTTTGAATCTGTCTGAACAGGTTCATATCTGTTGGCACCTGTTCGGAAAAGCCACATTTGCTCCTATATAAAGCTTGCCATTCTAGCATTTCTGGCATTGAAAAATTTCAAAACTTCTTCCCTTCCTTCTTCTGTTCGTCCTCCTACGCTCCTGTATCTGTTATGTATTTTTTTTAGAAAAAGAAAGAAAAAGAGTTACAACATAATTTGGTTCGCAAGACTTGATTTGGTGGTTCTGCAAATCAAGTAATAGTTGTTGCATCCTGGGAAGTAGACACCGTTAAAACTCAAAGCACCGGAGCGAGAACCAAATCTACTTTAAGGAGATTATGTCCAACACAAGCCTCGACTTTAATTTCTGTAAGCGTTTAATTCGGAATTTAATTTATATAATTATTTTCTGAATTATTTTGTTTTGTTATTTATTTTAAATTATATATTTAATTTGTACACATACCACTGTAGGTATAATACTTGATATAGTTTATTTTAATATTTAAATTATTAACTAAAAAATTAAGTAAATAAAAGGGTCTTGACTTGAGCAAGAAGTAGTAGTAAACTGAGACTAGAGAAACGGATAATCATGTGAGCCCCAAATAAATCATTTAAGAGAAACTGGGCGGCTTGCCAAGGGCCTAGGGTAGGACCTACCCTTCTGGAATTGGAAAGGTAGGTCAACTTGGAAAAAGAAATAGACAGACAATGAAAACGGTTGGGGCTTAATATGTCCTTTCACAAGGGGGTGCATAAAGATGTCACTGTCTGTGGGGAGCATCTATTTACACACAGCAAATACACTCTTTGCACATCCTTCTCACTACACACACCAAAAAAATTAATTCCTAATTATTTTACTCACTACACACACGGTTCATTCCACATCTACCCTCATACACACACACACACCCTTGACCCAAACCCAGCTCTCCCAACAGTGCAAATACACCCATTGAAGCTGAAGCTACATCTCTCACATTACCATGTTGAAGACATTACCCCATAGTAGAAGCTTCACACAACCTTCATCCCCAAAGCTGCATCCATCAAGACATCCCATTGAAGCATTCCAGCACATTTTCAATCCTCATTCGTATTTAGGTGAGTTTACTTTTCAATCCTCATTCCTATTTAATTTGCAATGTAGAGTTTTGTTTTTATCATTTTGAAAACGAACGAAGGCCCACGGAGTGTAACAAATTGTTCGGAACTGGTTTTCTAAAATTAAGGAATTTGTTCGGAAGTAGGAATCCGAAATTAGTGATTTATTTCAACAGTAGGTTTCCGAAAAATTTTCATTATTTCGGCAGTCAACTTCCGAATATTTTTAATTCGGACAACATTCAACTTCCGAAATTAATTTTTTGTTTCGGTTTTCAACTTCCGAACAGTATATATACTTTCGATTTTCAACTTCCGAATAGTATATATACTTTCGGTTTTCAACTTCTGAACAGTTTGTTTGTTTGTTTTTTTTTTCTCCCTTCTTTTGTATATTCTTTTTACATTTGTATAGTCATCAAACATATTAATTTTTGCAGATAATATGGATTTTGAATATCAACAACGTGTCCCATCTACTGCTTCAAATAGACGACGTCGTGAATTGGATGTTGACCATGAACGGGGACGGTGGCGTGGGCGAGAACGAGGTCGAGGTCGTGGTCGAGATCGTGATCCAGTTTCGGTAGAATATGATATCCCTAGTGCCAGTCAAAGTCGAAGTCGAAGCCAAAGATGAGTTCAAGGTGATGATATGCCTGACATTGCTAT
>NW_021026971.1:323040-396478 GCF_004153795.1 Camellia sinensis | reverse complement strand
GATGCTCAGGAAGAAGAGGAACTACTATTAGATTGAGATTGATTTTAATTGAAAGATTTCATATAATTGATTTTTGGAGTTATCATCAATTTGAATTGATTACTTTATCTTTTGCTTTCAAAATTATTCAAACTGATGCTTCTGATATTGGTTATGGTGGCATTCTTCTTCAGAAGGTCACTCCTCAATCCTCTGAACAAATTGTTCGTTATCATTCTGGTGTCTGGAATAAAGCATAATTAAATTATAGTACTATTAAAAAAGAAATTTTATCTACTGTCTTATATATTCAAAAATTTCAAGATGATATTTTAAATCAAAAATTTTTACTCCGTGTTGATTGCAAATCTGCTAAATATGTTATTGAAAAATATGTTCAAAATCTTGCTAGTAAACAAATTTTTGCTCGATGGCAATCTATTTTGAGTATTTTTTATTTTGATATTACTTATATACCTGGTTGTCAAAATTCCCTACCTGATTTTCTCACCCGGGAATTTTTATAGGGGGGTAAGGGATGACTGCACCATTTACTTCTTTCCATAAATCCTGAATTACCTATTTCAAAACCCAAATTAAACAACTTACCTACCGTATTCACCGCCTCAAATTATCCAGACCCACTACTAAAAGAGCCCAATTTATCATTTACCATCAGATTCAAGCCCGTCGCAATTTACTTGCTCACAACTACAACTGTTTACATCACCATCAAGATTATTTAGATCTTCTTTCTAGCTGCTAACCATTGTTTCTTTCTCAACAGATGTCTTGCCCAAGGCCTCCCTCCAAGGCTTTGGTCCCATCCTCCAGTAAACCTAATCAACTTATTGTCCCTCCTCCTTTGGAGTCAGTCACCCAATCTCATTCACTTGAAACGGTTAACCGTTACCAAACTCTTGGTACCATTTATCGTCCGGATTACTCATCCACATTGGCTGTCGATCCCTTTGCATCCAGCCATTCAGTCTCAGTTACTCCATTCCCAATTAACCCCATTAAACCATCCCAATCTGAGTACACCAATTCACATGTTACTAATTTGTTTTACAAAAAACCCAGTCACCCAAACAACCAAACCATTAATGAAATTGCTAAATTCCATTTTGGCTCTGGATGCCATTTCATCCTTTCACATCCAGAAAAAACCCTCTCCTATTACAAAGACATTCTACTCCATCACCATTCAATTTTGATCAAACCAATCCAGGATCGAACCTATGCATACAAAATCCTATATCATTCAATTTATATTCACAACATTGTTTCCATGGCTGAATGGGGAAACCCTAACCAGCTTCGTGATTTACCTGGCCACACCATTCAATATAATTACCATGATTACGTTGATGCTTGGTTCAAGATTTTCTTGTACCAAAATGAAACATTCAGTCATTCTTGGTTCATCTCTTTTGATCAAAAATTCAAATCTGAAATACCTACCTGGTTTCTGAGATGGTGGACTCACAATGGCGCCATTTCTGATATCCTCCCTGATGATCTCCGAGAAATAATTAATTATTTTGCCACTGTTTACCCATTTACTGCTCATCAACGACAATTTCCCTTATTACTAATTTTCATATCCAAATACAAAATTCCATGGATATTTAAATGGCAATATGGGATTGATGATAACATCATCATTCGCCAACACACAGTCAAATGGTGGATAAAGTTCAATGTGCCCAGAATTCTTGAAATTGTTCAAGAGGAATTCCCACCTGATCAGTGTGCTCCAACTCCTACTCTTGCTAAAGCCCAGCAGAACCCAACTGCTGCAATTACTCAAGGAAATCAACCCAGTCTTCCTCCAGTCAACCTTGGAAGCCCCTCATCCAGTGGTCCCAAGCCCAAATCATTCAAATCAAAGTCTAAAGCTGTTGCTGCCCAGCTAGTCCAATCAAAGCCCAAATCAAAGTCCAAAGCAAAGGCAAAGCCCATTTCACCTCCTGCTCAGCCCAAAGTCAAGTCCAAGAATAAATCCAAGTCATCCAAAGAAGATATGATCCAGTTAGCCCATCAACTTTTGAATCAAGCTAAAACCCAATCCACTGATTCAGACAATTCAGAAGAAGCATCAGA
The DNA here is from genome assembly GCF_004153795.1 of Camellia sinensis. Taxonomy (NCBI): domain Eukaryota; kingdom Viridiplantae; phylum Streptophyta; class Magnoliopsida; order Ericales; family Theaceae; genus Camellia; species Camellia sinensis. The sequence continues at coordinate 394,393 of NW_021026971.1, read as the reverse complement.
ACATGCCCACTCCTCTGAAGAATCAACTAATCAATGTTCAGGACCCGAGTTTCAAGATGCTCACGATCCATTTGCATGATCAACATTGGATTCCATATAGATACAAATTAACTTCAGTCAATACTCTTTTGAGAAAAGCTGTCAATTTGTATTTATATTGATTCCATTATTCACATGTTCCACCGAAAGTAATGAATAGTAAAAGTTACTGTTCACTTTTACTGTTCACCGTCATTATTCACCCAGTCAACTTTTGTTTAAAGCTGCTCAACTATTCAATCAATCAACCGAAAGCAACCGACAGCATCTGCTTTACCCCATGCGCTGCCAGCTGCGTTCATCAGTCCATTGCTGCTTTTCTTTTCTTTATTTTGTATATAATGTAATGAAGTTGAACTCATTCGGCAGACTTGGAAAATTCTTAGAAACCAATATTCTGAAAATCCAAGAGCTCTGAGTGAAAAACCAACACCTTGTGCTGCTACTGTAATTGTAAGTTTGTTAAGTTTTTAATTAAATGTTTTGTGTGTAATTTAATGTGCATTCCTGTTTTGTTCAAATTTATATCCTTTTGATTTCGTAATCCATCTCCTTCATTCTCTATGTGCTGCTTATATATATATATATATATATATATATACTTTTATTTAATTTCAACAATGAAAAATATTTTTAATTATAAGAATTTAAACAAATTAAATTTTAACAAAATTTTGTTTAAATTTTAATGAGAATAGTAAAAACTGGAATAAAATATACTACTACAGAGATTTGAATTTCTTGGGAACAATTTATAATTAAAAAAAAAAAGATTTAATTGTCCATATTGAAAATTGATATGATTCAATTTTAATTTTCAAAGTAAAATAGAACTTATTAATAATTTTCTCAAAATAAAATTGCAAAAGTGAGGGCCAATTAATTTCTAATTGAAACCTAAATAATTCGAAATGAAGGACTAAAAAGTTGTATTGAGCACAATTTCATTCGGCAGTAAAATTTCACTGTTTTTTTTAGAGACAAAAGGATTCAAAATTTTGAGAAATAAACTTGCAAAATTGAGAGGGTGAATTGACACCTTAATTTCTAATGGAAACCTAAAATATTCAAACTGAGGATTAAAATTTGCTTAATTCAGCATGATTCCATTTAATTAGTGAAATTCTTTTACACAGTGAAATTTCACTCTCTATTTGACTCAAATTTCATTAATTCATATCATAAAAAGCAAATTTCACAAGAGAGAGAAAGAGAGACCACCGCCAAACCCATCAACCTACACCAAGACATTGTAAAATTAGCAAGAATCGTTTAAGGTGAATGTCACGCCCCACTTTTAATACTCGAAACCATTACCAAATTCATTAACTTAATTCAATTCCAGAGATAACATGCGGAAATAAACTCATACATTCAATCCGTAGAAATGAATTTAAATACTCTCATTCGTATGCAAAGTAAATGTTACATGAACATACTCAATAAATTGCCCTTGGGCTTACAACCTTTAAGTAAACAAATGAAGGGGTGTAACCCTTTACACATATGGTGTCCGCCAACAACAAGAGGCCCTGTGGCCAACAAATAAGAAGATCCAAATCCTGTAGCACAACCTGCTAAACACCTGAAAAAGATTCAACAACGTGGGATGAACATAACGTCCAGTAGGGATCTCAACATGATCCTCAACAATAACAACTTACAGATAGCTATGATCATGCACACTCATTCTCGTACTAGAATAGTAATATGACAGTTTATACAAAATATATAAATATAAACTTTTCTTGAAAATAACCGTTTCATTCAACGCTATAAGCGATTCATCTTTCCTTATTCCTTTCATTAATCCCCAATCCCATTCTTTCATAACATTAACAATTACTTAGGAAAATAATCTCACTAAGCCCGATACTCTCTTCCACTTCCTATACATACACAGATGTACCTTTTCAAATCATGTTTATCGTTAAAACATTCATCCTCCTTCACACTTCCCAAAAGACAAAAAGACATTTTGGTTCATTTCCACTACTATTAAACCTATACATGCATAACCTTGTAAATATATAGATTTACAACCCACCCACATGTATACAATCAATCAATGGAGTAACTCGGTTCTCCGAACTGGAACCCATCAAATCTATGATATTTTCAGTTACAACTAAACCACAACAATTCCACCCAGCTCAACTAGCTATGCGCTTAGTAAGCCAAAGATATATTGAAATAACTACAACCAACTTCGCTCTACTAGCTATGTGCGTAGTAAGCCAAAATACCAGTTTACCAGGCGCTAGCTGGAAGGGTATGGTGCCTTCTATTATTAGCGCATACAGTTCTCCAGGCGCTAGCTGGAAGGTAACGGTACCTTTGATTATAAGCGCGACACATAACGCCAACAACAATCATGCAACAAGGCATAACCAACATGAATCTAACAACGAGTTAAAGTAGATAAACACATAGGTGTAATGTATACACAACAATTCAACACAACCATGTCATCCTCCACCGATGACCAAGGACAAAACCTCTAGATGCATGTATATTGTACATCTATTAACAGACTCAAATATCACGAGATCATCAACTTATCACTAATACTAACATAGTAGTATAAGATATAACAATCCAACATTCATACTCATTTCAACGTACCTTTCCCATTTCACAAGACCAACTCTCTTTATTTTTCAAAACCGGTTTTATTCCTTTTGTTTTTCACAAAATCAAATCCAAGAACAATAAAGCCAAAGCTCATTTTAATCTACTACATTCATCTCCAAGCCATTCCAATTTAATTATACAAATTAAATCATAATCACTAAAATAGGATTTCCCTCCCCTTCTCCCAATATTGATAAAAAGGTTCAATCATCTACACAAACAACAATGGCTTCATTCAAAACCCAAAATACCCAAGTATTTACCCAATGATCAAAACCCCTCTATTGAGTTATTAAACCAAATAAATATTAGGGTTTCCTCTCCTTACAACAACAACATGCTAATTAACACCCAATTAGCCCCAAAACACATCTAATGATAATAGATCTAAATCCAACAACTAACCCAAAGTTCAACCTCATGAATTTATTCAAAAATCCAACATAAAATGGTTTTCATGCAATACAAAAATTACCACATGTCTATCTATAGACGTAGTATTGAAAAAGAACAAGGAGAATCCCTACCTCAAAGGAGAACTCAAAAGGAGATGATGACCCGAAATCAAAGTGCTCCTAATCCACAATTTTTCCGATTAAGACGAAGCCCTGGACACCCTCTACCTTTTTAACAAAGGACCTAGGATGGATTCATACTAGAAGGAGATGAAATCTAGAGAGATAATAAGTTTAGAGAGAGAGACTCTCGGCTGCTAGGGTTTCAAGAATGAAAGAGGGAGAAAAATGATCTTTTTCCCCGCTGCTGCCTACTGAAATACGATAGACTCGCTCGAGCGAAGACCTGGTCGCTCGAGCGACCAAACACAGAGAACTCACGCGCGGGCAAACAAACCAGAAGCTCGCTCGAGCGACAAAAAACTCGCTCGAGCCAAGAATTCCAGTGTTCAGGTCCTAGTACCAGACGCAACGCTCGCTCGAGCTAAGACACCCTGGCTCGACCCACCAGACACAAAACTCCACGCTCGCTCGAGCGACAAACAGCTCGCTCGAGCTAAGGACTAAAAACCTGGGCAGCAACCACCTGCTCCCCATCACACCCAACCTGGAACGAACAAGTCCAAAACATTCTATAACTCAAAATTAAAGAATTGAAGGACAGAAACAAGTTCAAAACAACAACCGGAATCCACAGAACTAAATCCGGATACTACAACCAATGGAGAAAGAACCGGGATCGCTATAGTGAAATCATACCAATGGTGAGGGAAAAAAATGTGTAGTGACTAAGGAGGTATACAAATAATGTAAAAGTTGGTACAAGAGTGATGTTTGGGATGTGAGGTGAAGATACAGTGAGGGTAGAAGGAGAGCATAAAAGGAGAAAGAAGTTACGTGTGTGCTAAAAAAGAGCCTGGTGAAACCGAAGGTAAGTGGCTAACTCTTTTGCTATCAAATTTGTCCTTAGAGGAAGCCTTAAATTTCACTCTCACAAGTAAAATGAGGGGCAAGAAAAGAGTTTGGAGAAGTTGTAGTAAAAACATCCACTACATAAACGTCAATACATTTTTTAGATGCCAGGTCAACATATAGCAGGCATTATATTGTTAATCTTATCAACCAAATTCCATATCATGGAGATTTTTGGTTGCAAATTTACAACATTTCTCTCTCTAAAATGTCTCTTTTGCTAGGGAGGAGTAGAACATGAAAAGAGAGAAGTTAACTCCCTAAAGATAGATGACTTAGACTAAAGTATTATTTATTTATTTTATTGTCTTTATTCTTCAAGATAAATATTAATAGGGATTATAATTTTAAAAAAATTTAAATATAGTACCTATTTATTAATAAAATCATGAATTTTGTTAATGAGTTATGGGTATTTGTTAATAAATATGAAATTAATATATATAGTTATAAAAGTTTGTGTTAATAAAATATGTTTTACTAATTAATTTTCTTTAGGCACTCATTAACAATATCTTAAGTTAAAACCAATTAAATACTTATGTCTTTTAGATTTGAATTATCAAAATAAGTTTTTTTAACAAGAAGTTTAAAAGGATTTATCATTCTGTATGAAAATGCGTGTAATAAAAGATATATAATTTTTTTAAACTATCTTAATATATACTTTAAAGGCTTACATTAATAATATATATATATATACTAGTGTATGTCCGTGTCCGTGTTTAAAGGTACGGTGTAAATAAAAATAAGTAAATAAAAAAGAGAAAACAAAAAATAAATAAATAAATAGGGAGGAAAATAAAAAAATAAAAAGAAAAGGAGAAAGGTGGGATCATAGGATCATTCATGGAATTATTCATGGGATCATGAGAAGATGGGTGAAAAAAGAAAAAAAAATAAAAGAAAAATACATTACAGCCATTGTTTTATAATTTAAACAGATCTGAATCGTCCAAATATCCTAGTAAGACAAATGTGTATAGAACATTTTCAAAAAAATTCTTGTCTTATTGTATAGATAGCTGTAGCAATAACCACCGCACAATCATTGTTTTGTTGAAAGAAATAGCTGAGAAATGCTTCAACTATATCTAGTTTCATATCTATGAAACACAAAATGTAACATACTCGAAACTAAGACCGAAGTAACCCCTATCATTTGAGCAATAGATAATATGTATATTTTTAAATTGAATTAAAATTTATAGTTTTTAAATTTAACAGTACACCCATTCACATAATGGTTAGCATAATGAAGCATTTGTTTTTCTTGATGTGAAGTGTAATTTTGTATTCCTAAGATACCTTTAATTATATTTTAAAAGAGTTTGGTTTTTCTCAAATTATATTTTAAAAGAGTTTAATTATATTTTAAAAGAGTTTGCAGGCCCATTTTGGAATCAATTCCGATAATCCGAACCATCCACTTTTTTTGAATTCAAAGAGTCACTACAAAAAATTAAAATTTTAGAGACCAAAATTTATGGACTAAATATTTTGTGGTGAAAAGTGTCGTTATTATATTTTTAGAAATAAAAATTGAACATTAGTGATGAATTATTATTCTTTTGGGACCAAATTTTTTATCTCAAAAAATAAATCATTTTGAGACCAAATTATTTTGTCTCTGAAAGTTTATTTATTAGTGATATTTTCAAAATTTTATTGTTGAAAGCCTTATTTTTGACTTTTTAGAACGACCTTTTAACGACTATCCTCATGATGATGGAAATTGGTCCCTAAATGTCTTTTGCAACAAAATTTTCACTTTCAAAGACCAAAACATTTGGTCTCCAAAACTCCTATATGTTGTAGTGAATAGAATATTCATGTAAAAAATCAAGATAATTGGATATCGCTAGCTATATATTTGAATCATACTTGTTTTAGGGTTGGGCTCTCGTATTGGTATCTCAACATGAAAGAACTTGAGAGATCCGTATAGCCCACCATAGATTCTGCTCCCGATCATCTTAATTTTTTATATTAGTATTCTACTTAACGAGTACTAAAAAGTGAATGATTCAAATTATCGAAACAAAATCTATGATGAACATGAAAGAAGCCAAACCCATCTTAAAACTCCATCCATAATCCCATAATCAACATGGAAATTAATATATAAAATAATAACTGTTACTTGCATTTTAAATTTATTTATCAACATATTACAAAAATAAAATTCTATTTTATTTATTTATAGGCTAATTACATAGACCACTCTGAGGTATCTGATAATTACACAAACCTCTCTTGTAATTTTTGTAATTACATGGGCCTCCAAATTGCGTACAATGATGTTAACATTGCCACTGAAATGACAAAAATACCCTCTATAAAAAATACTATTAAAAATCCAAAATAAAACACTTCTCTTACTATGGACATAACACAATTATATCATCTCATCTTCAATCTCAACCCCCGTCTGTCTGTCTCTCAATCTTATTGGAGTTGGTATCATGAACCATTTGTTTTTCTTTACGGCAAGTGCAAACATCCACCCCTACAATCCCAAACCACAAGCGCAATCCCATTTTTTTTCCTCTAGTCACCACTAGAACCACTACCAACCACCATCTTATTCCAATCTCACACGATATATAGCCATTCCAACCCATGACATCTCATTCACCGCAACACCATCTACCTCAATTTTCTACAATGCATTGGTGGGTTCTACAATTGTTGAATTGTTTAGTTTCAACTTTGCATTTCAATTGGTTGGTCGAATTGTGTTTCTATGTGTTTATATATACATTTGGGTGTGTTTTTAATATACACATCTGTGTTTATTTATACATAAAGGGAGAAAATTGGTCATTGTGTTAAAGAAATTTTTGTATAAGAGGGGTTGGTTGGTGGCTAATTGGACACAATTTTAATTGATAAAATTGAAAATGTAATTAAATTATTTGTTGATACAATTTATATTATTCAATTTACCATAAAGTAACAAAGAGGGGAATTTGTAATAAAAAACTAAACATTGGGAAAGGTTGTTGCCATTTTAGAAACGAAACCTTGAAAGAGATTTTTACTATTTTATTAAACCTCAGGGGAGGTTAGTGTAATTGAAAACTAAACCTCAATGGGTTTCTATCATTTAAGCAATTTCATTAAAATCTCAGAGGAGGTTAGTGTAATTGAAAATTAAACCTCAATAGGGTTTTTGTCATTTTAGCAATTTCAGTAAATCTTAGAGGAGGTTAGTTTGAAAATTAAACATTAAGAGAGGTTTATGTCATTTTAGAAACCTCGAAAGAGATTTCTACAATTTCACTAAACTTCTAAGGAGATCAATGTAATTTATCCAGATTAAAACTTGGAGCTTTGTTGTGTTGTGAGCATCCCAATTTTCTTGAACAGTGTCGAAATCAACCAAAGTGATCAACACATCAAGGGTGAAAAAGGAGTCAACTGGCAAAGTGTGAGGGGTAGGGTGAGAAGAGAAAGATTGCTTTAGATTGAATCACCACTTTTGGTAGCAACACCATCATAAACTTGGTATTTAAATTTTCATCATATATATGAATATGAGATACATATGCTGTCACGCCCTCAAAAAAAATAACATAAAACCCATTAATATAGACATGCATTGATTTACAAAAGTTCCACATTCTTCCATTAATCAGAGTTTCATTACAAAACGTATTACATGTTAACAATAAAAGCAGATGCCCTAGAGGCTTACACCTTTCCAAGTTAACACTTGATTACAACAAAAGAGTGCTAACTCATTTACACATTAAGCCCTTGGCTTGAATATACATGTAATACATCAAAATAAGACAATAAAAGTGTGTCCGCCAATAGCCTCCCAAGCTACGTCCTTGGAGGTGACATGCTACCTGTACCTGAAAATGATATTCCCATATAGGGTGAGCCACAGCCCAGTAGAAATACACTAAACCAAATATGAACAATGACTAAAAGATTAGCAATTGATAGATGGCCAACACAGATACTTTCCCTTATCACACTTTACGGTTTCATGACCTACAAGTCCATATTACAGTCTATTTTCCAATTTCTTTAAATTCTCAATTTACAACCATGGCTCAGAACCTGGCCAAACAACTCATATGAGACGGTAACTCATATCAAACACTTCCCATTTCATAATAGATAAGCATACTAGCTGTATCACACAACAATAGATAAGCATACAGGCTATATCATCATTTCCACAGATATGCATATGAGCACTATCACACTTCCAATGACAAGCATATGAGCTCTGTCAACACATTAATAGATAAGCATATGAGCTCTATCTATGGAGTTCATCCCCTATCTCCTCCCAACACATCCGGTTTAGAGGTCTATCCCCTATCTTCCCCTAAACCTTGGAGTACATCCCCTATCTCCTCCAATCACAACACAATGCATATAAACAATAATTATACACATCATCACACAATACATAAATTTAATGTATTCTTTCAATCGTCAATCTCAATGACACATTCCAGTGATTAGTTTCAGTTTGCCTAATCATCATGCATTGTCTATAACAATCACGACTATCCTCCACCGATAGCCCAAAGCAGTTATTTCTGTACAAAAAATAAATGCAACAATGGATATATAATCAACATTTCAACTAGGTGAGCGATAAATAATCCAACTACACTCTTTAACCCCTTCCCTTTTCAGTTCCCGCATTCTCAATTCAATTCCTCATTTTCAACAATTAGGTATACGAATTAATCAATCAATGTAATTAGGGCATTTTCCATAATTAACATTACAACCCTTAGGTCCCATTTTCATCAATGATTCAACATTTATTCCATTACTCTATGCCAAACATGCATCTAGGTTTATTATAAATAAAACCCCAACTTTTGAAAAATAACACAAAAGCCCCAAACTTTCACAAAATTACCAAACCAACCCCAACATCTCAAAATACTAAAATTTAAAGACAAAATCCATAGAGAGGAGTAGGATATCCCTACCTCAAATCCGGAGTCCCAAGGGAGAAGATGACAAAACCCAACGTGCTCCAAATCCTGAAATTTTCATATTAAAATGTAGCCCTCGACGATCAACAACTTTTTTGTAAAGGCCAAAGATGAGCATATCACTCCTACTAGATCAAAACCTAGAGAGAAGGTAGAGTTCTAGAGTGAGAGGCTCAACAATGGTGTTTTTGGAAAAGTAAGAGAGAGAAGAGAAAGTGAAAAAGTGATTTGAAAAGTCAAAACTCGGAACTTTAACCCAGTCGCCCCGCTCGAGCGTCAAACGCCCCGCTCGAGCGTCACTCACAGATTCCCGCTCGAGCGGCGGATACACACTCCTAGAACTTTTACAGAACCGGGCCTCCGCTCGAGCGTCAACCCTCCCGCTCGAGCGTCACACACAACATCCCGCTCGAGCGTCAAAACTCTCGCTCGAGCGTACAACTCTGCAGAGGAGATACTGGAAGATGGAAAACTACGCTCGAGCGGACAGACAACAACGAAGGGCCCGCTCGAGCATCAAAATCCCCGCTCGAGCGTGAAGGCCAAAATCTGGGCAACTACTCTTGGTTTCCAAGTTCAACCAACCTGTCACAAACCTGCCCAGCACATCCTATAACTCAAATATAAAGTAAGAAAGGATGTAAACAAGATAATGATCAACTACTAACATCCACGGACACATGTCCGGATCACTAAAAGTATTGGATACTTACTAAAAGTATCGAATACTTCTTAATTAATTTTGAAGAATCGGATACTCCAAATCCCGTATTACTTTCACAAAATTAGAATTGTAGCGTTTATTGCATAGCATTATAATATAATATAATTGTGAGGATAAATACAAAAAAAAAAAAAAATTAATACTTTGCTTAGTTCTTTGATAAGAACATAGTGAATTAAAGTAATTTAATTTGTCAAATTGACTTATTCTTATTGTGTCATGCACGTCAATTAGAAAATAAAATAAAATTAAATATCATTCTTCTATTATTATAATATAAACATATTAGACTTGATATTGAAATGAAATATTTGTAAGACCTATTAAAAGTTAAAAGCAGTAAACTAGCTACCAACTTAAATTAATACCTAATTATTAAAGATTAGTATTTTGTATTATTTAATTACAATATGGTTTCTCAACATTCTTGAGCTCATGCATAACTGACTACTAATAATTTTTTTAAAATATTTTTTTTAAAAACATATCCTAGCCGTATCCATATCCTATTTTTTAAAATTTTGTCGTATCGCCGCATTCATATCGTATCCATATCCATTCTTCCTAGTTAAAGGATCAGGTCGAGGATGTATGTTGGAAATACTAGACCTCATTTGTAAATATTTGAAGATTCAAGCAACCCCACAATGTTGGAGATTCTTTGTTATTCCAGCATAGACATAATAGAACACAGTAAGGAACCAATTAATGCAAGTGAGATATAATATCAAAGAAAGTAAGACACAAGAAAAGGAAGAACTGTTACCTCTTTCTTGAGTATGTGAGGAACACTCTCAATTGATACAAGGCTGTTAAACTCTGCAGATAGGTTTGGTTCCTTAATTCCAGACCACATATGAGAGGGCAGGGCCAACAACAACATCGTTAGAGCATCTTTGCAAATAAAATGGCCATTGTTTACACTGCAGCCACTCGGACTTGGATCAATAGTTTGGATCATTTTACCAGGCCCTTGCTCCCTGCTGCAGATAACTGGCTCACTCATTTCAACAGAGACTCTTTCATAATTGCCTTTTGAAGAACCCACTGAATCTGTAGAGGATAACCGACCAGAAGAACCAGGGTTCAATGTTGAATGCTTGACCCCATCTGAAGACACATTTGCTGCAATCTCAAGCAAAGGATTCCTAGAATCCATCCATTTGCTGACTCGCTTATGCAATTCTGTCTCCCGTAATTGCATTAATAACTGGCACTGAAACCCAAAAACAAGAAGCTAAATTATAAGATAATCTTCAGATAAAATGGGAGAGGTCAGAGAGAACAAGGGAGAAGGGAAAGAAGTTTCAATTTTAACAGGTGAGTAACAGGAAGCATATGTAGCAGAAGATAAATGACACCTGGGTAGTAAGCCTTTTCCTCTTCCTTTTGCTTGAATGAACATGCCCGTCCTTCCCTTTGGCTTCAGCAACTTGCTTAATAAACACACTGAAATTGGTAGAGACTGACATAAATAGAACGGATAGAATTTGATTAACATCTTTTACATCCTCTGACTCTAGTAGAAGGGGTATTTGTGAAAGATGATTTGCAGTCCTGATCCAACTCCCATCACGACAGCTCTGCACAGAAAGTCCACAACCATTCACGTCCAATGTTTATTCACAAAACCACAAAAGTAATGCCTATGCCAAAACTGAAAGCTAACCACTATCATAACAATACCAAGAAGATCTCATTAACAAAAATCAAATGTCCACTAAACATACATTTTCAATAAATTTCATATATTTCAAATGCACCTTTCACTTGGTATAGGTAGGCCTCGGTAGTCTATGGTTATTGGCTGGTCATGCCTTAATCCAACTAGGATGGGATTTTGGTTGTGAACAGCTATAACACTCAACCCACTAAATGTGTCTATGTAAATGCATGAGTGCATTTCATACCTATAATGCTCATCACTGAAGTGCACATAATAGAAATGCAAAGCCTGTGTGCATTATTTCCGAAGTGCGACATTGTAGAACACAAAGGTTGTGCAAGATAGAATGTGGTTCCTTGAGCATTTGAACACAGATTATAAGCATCGATTGGAACAGTTTATTTAAGTCAATAGAATGCTTGTCCAATTGCAAGCTTGATTTGTTTGAACGCACTATTCAATGGAAAAGTAAAGTTGGATTATAGTAGGATCTATGTTAGAATGCGAGGCTTCTCCATTGGAATGTGCTGTCGGTATGACCTAGTATTAATGTACCTGAATCAAAATCTTGTGATTTTGGTTTTCTATATCCTTTTGGTTCTCCTTTCCGACATATAGATGCTTCGTCTTCTATGTTAGAACATATATGCATAAGAGAGAGAGAGAGAGAGAGAGAGAGAGCTTAAGTGAGTTTTAGCTTATAATCTGCATACATACATATCTTGAGTTTCTTGGTAATTCTTTTAAGCTTTACAAATCCCTTGGTGATTTTTGTGGTGAGTGTGAGCATTGCGATTGGCTCCTAAGCTAAGCCACATACTCATATAGATTTAAGGCAAGTGCATGATCGGTTTGTACTGTTGATCTTATCCGTGTGGAGGATTGACGCTAATACTGTTGATAAATTATTTGAACACCTCAAATTGTCCCTGAAGGTTTGGAATGGTCTCCATTTAAGGATAGCAATAAAACTAATTGGTTGGAAAGAACTTTTGACAAGATGGAATTTAGAGTGGCAGCCTTTGAGTGTGAAAGACACAAGTCTTCGAAGCCAGATGGACTTTCTATGGCAGTTTTTTGAAATTGTTGAGATGCTAAATCTGATTTGATGAAAGTCTTTGTGGAATTTTTTGAGAAAAGAATCGTTAATGCTTGTAGAAGTACTTCATTTATATGGGCATTCTTAAGAAGAATTCTTTGAAAATTGGTGGTTCCACTGGGATCAAAATTTTCCTCAATCCTAAAAACAGCAACCAATAAACTAAATAACAAAATCAATGAACATGATTCTAAGCCAATCCCAGTAAGTGGAAACCAATTCCTGACTATTGTCAGTTCAAAATAAAACAGCACGTGGAAAACAAGTGCAACAAGAAAAGGCATAAATAATGACTCTTTTATAAATGAAAGACAAATAATGAATTCATGTAATTATAACCGAAAGATCTTGCAGCAAGCATCATACCAGTGTATAAAGCACGCAAGGATCATAGGGAAGCCTTGTTAGAACCATAAACCTATAAAAACAGAAATACAAGAATTAAAATTGCAGAAAACAAGGGTATTGATTTCATATGAGTAGTGCAGTAGTGCAAGTTTATAAAGTGGATGAACCATATGAACTTCATCTTTATAACCAATAGGCTCACTGAATTTGAAACAGGATGTAAATAATTTTACTTATCCATTAAAAGGAATGTAAATAATAGTGTACAAAAAGATGACAAGCCCCACAAGTCATTGAAGTGGAAAAACATACGAATTTTTTCTACATGCCAACTAGCTCTCTCGATAAGAAATAGCAGTTAAATAAAGTGACGTATAAAAATGACCAGTGCCTACATGGAAGATAATGAGAAAGCTAACATTTTACATCAACAACTCATGATAGAGAAAGAGAAAGGGAGGTTGGTCCCTTCATGTATACTCCCACTTCTTTTCTCTTAAATATATTTCCACAAGAACATGTGGGTTTTAAGGGTTTGGGTCCTTAAATTGCAATGGTGAAATTAAAGTGATGATAATTGTTGGTTGCATCCTTCATCTAAAAAAATGAAACCCTTAAGCATGTAAATGCAATCAGTTAAGGAATTATAGTCTATGGTGGGTAGGAATGGCAACGGGCCGGGGCCAGGGATCACACTCCCCGTCCCCAATTGTGAAAATCTCCCTGGCCCTGATCTCCAACGGGGAACCTACCACCATCCCCATCCCCATCCCCTCCCCCTAAAGGGGATCGGGTTTCCCCGCCCCCGAAAAATCCCCGAGCTTTTTTTTTTTTTTTTTTTTGAAAAACTGCTTTGAAGCTGGAGGATCAAAAAAAATAAGATCAACATACAAACAGAGAGATGAACACCAATAGATCATCATCATCATCATGTATCATCATCAACAACATAAAAAAAAAAAAAAAAAAAAACAGAACAGAGAAAAAAAAACCAACAGATCTATAATATGTATACATATATATGTGTGTATAACACAGAAAGAGAGGGAGATATAGATCAGCATCTAAGCTTCAATCTATAATATGTATACATATATAATGTGTGTATAACACAGAAAGAGAGGAGGATAGAGATCGGCGACACTGTGAAGAAGAGATCGGCGGAGGAGGGCGGCGGATGAGATCATCGAAGGAGGGCGGAGGAGGAGATCGGCGAAGGAGTAGGTAGATCGGAGATCGGCGCTGTCAAGAGGACGACTTTCTTCTCTCGTCGGAGGAGATCGGCTCTCTCTCTCTCCCTCCTTCCCTCCCTCTCACTCCATTTTTCTCTCTCAGCTCCCTCTCACTCTATTTTTCTCACTCAGCAGCGAAGTGGCTGTGGCTCTGCCAAGATAAAGACGCGTATACATATATATATATACGGGGGTAAAGTAGTAATTTTATTTCGGGGAGAAGCGGTGAGATGAGGATGAGGATGAGGGTTTGGTTTACATATGTATATATATATAGCGGTAAACTAGTAATTTCACTTCGGGAACAAACAAGGATGGGGACGGGGACAGGACGAGTACGGAGTTGGGACACTTATCCCCGCCCCCGGCCTGAAACTAATTGGAGATTGATTTTTAAATACCATCCCCGTCCCGCGGGGATATTTTTCGAGGAAAAACCGCTCAAATCGGGGTTTGGGGAGTTGGGTCCCTGCCAAGCCAGGTTCAAATTGCCATCCCTAATGGTGGGATTCATAACTGGTGGTTTTTGGTTTTTAGGTTGATTTCTACATGTAGATTTTGCTCTTTCTTCATCAATTCATCTTTCTTGAAAGATGTTTTCCCTATTGGATTGGGAATGGGTCTTTGTAGTTGAATGTATGTATGTAGGAATACATATAGCTTGCACTGTGCTTCAAATTATTTCTATGTTTGGAAGATTGGGCATTACAAGTCGTAGTTAGTGGTTATGGGGGTTCGTAGTGGGGGTTATGACAGATTGCAGTGATGATGGAATATGGTGGTTCGGTTATTGGGTGGTAGCAATAGCGAGTTGCAATGTGTTCCACTGGGTAGCCAATGGGGATGTTTCTCTTTCTCTCTCTGCCTTCTATCCCTCTATGTTTCCCTCACTAGTGGGTTGACCTCTACAATTGGGTTCAGGGGACAACCTTGTAATTGCCAGAAACCTCAAGCAAGGTGCGTGTAATTAACCCTTTTAATATAAATACAAGTGTTAATGAGAGGCAACCCTACTTTTTGGGTCTCTCACAATAGCCATACATTCTATCTTCTCGTTCTCTTATTCTGCTCTTTTACTGTATCAGTTTTAATTGGTGGTGAAATCAAAATATGGAAGTATGAGGGGGATTGGTCTTCGATGGAGATTTCTATGTCTCAAAAAACCATGGACATTCTAAGAAGGTAATGTGTCAGGTCCAACAACGTGTCTCACATTGACACGACACTCATTGGACACTTCCCAACACTTCACACATTTACAAGTTTGAATAAACTTACTTGGTATCAAATGAGAAAAGAAAAATAATTTAAATTTATACTTACTTTCCTCCTTCAAATTTTAAAATTTATTATCTTTGAATTAAATATTCATATCTGACATATAATAATCATCTATCCCTACATATGACATATAAGTAATATATAAAATTATATATTTTGTACGTGTCGCTCATATGTCATCTCTGACATTTTTTTAAAATTTCCATGTTGGAGTGTTTGTGTCAGGTCACGTGTCCATGTTTGTGTCCATACTTTTTGGCTATGGCATATGGAACGACACTTCAAAAAGATTTTCCAAGTCATATTTGTTGTTGGGAATGGTGAAGAGTTTGCTTTTGGAGTCATCTTTGGTGTGAAGAGGACAAGCTGGAAGAGCATTTCTCTATTCTTGCTCATATTTTGGTTAATAGGGAAGTAGTCAGAGAATATCTTGAAGAGGAAGGCACTCAAGTTTTTGAAGATATTGCTTTTCATTGAGAGTTGAATGATTGGGAGGCGAAGGAGTTGGGGAATCTTCATGGTATTTTGTATGCTATTCCACATATAGGAGAGGGAGAGGATGTTCTGTGGTGAACAAGATTTAACTCCGAAGGCTTTGAGTTCATAAAGGTTTGTCCTTTCCTTAGAAAGGAGTTTGGGTTTCCAAAGCTTCATCTTGTATGGATAGAAGTGCGCATAAAAATAGTTGCCATTCATAACTTGATTAGGAGGTGGCTAATTCATTTTGAGTGATGTTATATGTGCAAGCAAGATGGGGAATTTTCAATTGTCTCCTTAATAATTGGCTATGGTTTAGTGTGCGAATTCCCTAGGAATGTGTTGGATTTTATTGAATTTGGGAAGGGGGCTAGAGTGGGGAAGAGAAGGAAAAAAAGATTGGTTTTTGGTGCATTTATGTTAATGTATATAATAAGATAGTGGCATGTATATAATATGATAGTGGTGTTGGTGGAAGATAGTGGCATGTATAGAATATGATAGTGGTAGATAGTGGTAATATATAATATGTAAGTGGCATATAATGGGTAATAATGATGTTTGTAATATCTCCTATATAAGGAGTTTTGAATATAACAGAAATATATTCCTTCTTCCTCATATTTTCGGAGTTCTTCTTCCTCATATTTTCTAAGTTGGTATCAGAGCAACAAAAAACACAGCAGCCCTAAAACCGTCATAGCCATGTCGGAAGTCACGTCCGAAACCACTTCAACCCCTGCCGCTGCCATTCCGGTGAAAACGTCCAACTCTCACTCTGTCCAAATCACCACCATCCGCCAAAATGGTGATAATTTTCTCCGCTGGTCACAATCTGTCCAGATGTATATCCGTGGGCAAGGAAAGATCGGTTACACCACTGGTGACAAGAAGGCTCCTGCTGTTAATGATCCCCTGTTCGACAGTTGGGACGCTGAAAACTCCATGGTTATGACATGGTTGGTCAATTCCACGGAGGAGGATATAAGCTCTAATTACATGTGCTATACTACTGCACAAGAATTGTGGGATAATGTTAGTCAGATATATTCTGACCTAGGAAATCAATCTCAAGTTTTCGAATTAACTTTGAAGTTGGGAGAGATTCGTCAAGGAGATGATTCCGTCACCAAATATTTCAATTCGTTGAAAAGGTTGTGGCAGGATCTTGACATCTTCAACACATACGAATGGAAATCGGTTGACGACTGCAACCACCACAAGAAAACTGTGGAAGACAGCCGTATTTACAAGTTTCTTGCCGGCCTCAACATTGAGTTCGATGAAGTGCGAGGAAGAATTATTGGCAGACCTCCTCTCCCATCCATTGGCGAAGTATTTGCCGAAGTCAGAAGGGAAGAGAACCGAAGGAGCGTCATGCTTAAGAAAAAAGGTAATGGTGAATCAATTGAAATTTCTGCTTTAATTAGCAATGCTGCGGCCAACAAGGCTGCAAATTACCAGCGCAGGCTTGATGATAAGCCACGGGTCTGGTGTGATTTTTGCAACAAGCCTCGCCATACACACGAAACGTGTTGGAAGATCCATGACAAACCTGTCAACTGGAAAAGAAGCAAACAAGGAGAGAAGAATCGTGGCTTTCCTACCGCTAATGAAGCCAATTCAGGTCCCTTCAACAAACAGCAGATTGATCAACTCTTAAAGCCGATAAAATCCAACTCCTCATCCGATACTCCTAGTGTTTTGTTGGCACAAACAGATAGAAATCCTAAAGCCTTCTCTTGCCTAAAATTCTCTCCGTGGATCATAGATTCCGGTGCCTCCGATCACATGACTAGCTCTTCCCATTTATTTAGTACCTAACTTTACCTATGAGAGGTAAGATTAAAATGAAAGTGTAATACAACATACTACATTTGCACAAGAGATTTAGAGGCCATGTGGTTTGCACTTTCGATGATCCCAAAATGATTAATAGAAAAATAAATCATTTATTACTTTTGTTTCTTTTATTTAATTCATTTTTCTTGTGAGAAAAGTTCATGTATGAAAACTAAGTTGTGTTATGTGAATTAAAACTTTAAGAGAATCCAAAGTAATTATGTTAAAATTGTGGAATTTTCTATATTTTCTCAAAACAAGAGGGGAGGTCAATGCAATACCCAGAAAGAGTCTTTGTTTTTTTGTTTTGCGATATTTTTGTTTTTTTTTGTTTTTTTTTTTTTTCTCATTTGAATAAGGTGGTATCCAAAAGAGGGAGGAGCACACTTGCAAAAGTGGAAGCAGTTGATATAGGAAGGGGAGGAAGAGTCCATAAATTATGGTCTGTTTATTCTGTGGCTAGGCCAAACAAAATCTTTACCCAATCGTCCTAAGGAAAACAAGACATGGGAGCGATGCAGCCATGGTGTGATGAAACACTCTCCTACAAGAATTAATGCCAAAATTTACATATGGTAGCTACGGAGGGGCTTTATTAGGGCTGACTATAACAAGTTTATAGTTAAATCACTGGTAAAAGCACATGGGATTCAGTGTTTGTTGTATAGTTGCATGAACGGGGAGTGGAGACGGGGAGTGAGGGCCCTATAGAAGAGTTTAAGATTGGGAGCGGGAGCGGGGGTGGGGTGGGGGAAGGGGCGAGGTTCTGGAGCGAGTAGCGAGGCCCCCATAGCAGTTTCTTGCTACTAAGGTTTGTAGAGAATAACAATAAGAAAAGTTGTGTGGTTATATTGAAGCAAGAAAGAAAATATGAAGCTGTTCAGGGTGCTGTAAACAGCCCCTGTAAACAGTTGACAGTGCCAGTTCCAGTCCTGTTTAACGACATGAAATTCAGGTAAAACAGTGATGGAAACAGCAACATTTTTTAGGATATGGAGTGGCAGTATTAATCCTTTTGGCATATACTAAAAAAGTGCACATTTTTATCTTATTATCTTTTTTGAGTCACATCAACTCACTACTTTTCTGCATATCTTTTCATAAAAAGTCAAAAAGTATACTTATTTAGCACTTCCCAAACAACCTCGAATTGGGTTAGGTTACAAAGGTATGCCTCTGGGTCAGAGAGTAAGATAGTGATTAAACTGGATCTGCAGCAAAGAACTTAAGGGGGCAGAAGAACAAAGAAAAGAAATTGGAAAAGAAATGCAACAAAAATGAATCACTCAGGGTCCCTTAGGCAACATATCTAGGGCTTACAATTAGATACAAAATTTCTAAAGGGCATAAAAATCTCCAAAATCATTCACTAAAACTTGTTCTCTAATGAATTATAAGAATCACAATGTATAACGCTACAACAATTCTTATTCTAACAAAGACATCGACTACTGAAATGACCTAATAACATGACCTACTGCGTCAACTGACCATAAAATTTAGTTTACACCCAGCAATTTCAGAATTATGAATATAGATTTGACTTCTATAACTTAATATAACATAAAATAAACAAAACCCACCCAACAGCTTATTAACTTAAAAAAAGAACATAAAAATTGAGACTTTTTTCCAAAACACTTAATAATGCGAGGTTGTTATAGATCACTGAATTTTTGCTATTCTCACACCCCCTTCCGACCAAATGAATGTTCGAAATCAGCCGCAAGTACATGGGTCGGGCTGGGTTGGTCGGTTGTGGCGCGGCAGATAATATTCTTAACAACCCTAGACATCAATCAACACACACCAAATATCATAACAGTAAGCTGTATAAGCCTCTAGCTACATCACAGAACAAGTGATCAACTGAATCCTCCACCTGTTTGCAGATACAAAACCAATTAGGCAAGAAGAAACCTGTAACACCCAAGGTGTTACTACATTACATATGCATATTTCTGAACCTCCCATAGTGCCATTCAAATGCAAATAACAAAGAAGAGAACCTCATACAATCTCTTAATTTTAATAAACAAAGAAAATGTTACATGTAAATGGGGTATTAATTGTGGGATGGGCTAACAACCATCCAAGCAAAGTTAAAGTGAAAACAATCAAAAATCATCTACAAATAGAAAAATACATGTGCACATATAATCAGAAGTGCCACACACAAATTTCACATGGTCCATTGCAGCTAATCTGAAAAGTGCATACAACCACATATAGATGCAAACAACATTACACATGTCATACACTTCTATCCTATGAGAACACAATAAACATAATAAGGTCAGAATTGAATTTCTTTCCTGACGTAGGTCGAAGGGCATTCAAGACAGTGGAGATGCTGGCCAGTCCATACAATCCAGGCTCTGACAATGCTACATATGAGCCAAACACATGAACAAAACCTTTTGCACTTCCTGCTTGAAAAGCTTCTAACAAAAGTTGCTGCATTTAACAAAAGAGAACATAATGCTAATTTACTTGGATCAAAAATGAAATTGCGGGAATGATACATGCATGCACATACATTAACATAAATTTAAAGATACATAGATCTTAGCCACACAAATATACACACAAACAAAAAAGAAGAAGAAGAAGAAGAAGAAGAAGAAGGAAAAAGAAAAGAAATTCTTCATTGATTGTGCGTAAGTGATGGAGATCAAGATTATTAGCTTTAGAATTTAGCTTTATTTAGGAATATTTTAGTTTTACAACAAATTTATTATTATTTTCCTTTTTATTTCCTAATTACGCAGCGCTCAGGTATATATGGATTGAATGCATCGACTATTACATTATTTTTGGCATTATTGATTACAAACAGAATTTGGTTACCTCTATTCTCTTAATCTCCAAATTTTCTCCCTTCTCCTTCTGCTCTCTTCTCCCTTTCTCTTCTTTGTTTCTAAACCACCAAGTGTCATATTCTTCTAAAAACTGTCTTAAGGACAACGGAATGTGGTTAAATATTTATATTTTTTAAGTAATATTCCATAACATGTAAAAGAAGAGGCATCAACTGGGTGACAGTGCCACTCTTATACACTATATTTAATTCCAAAAAAAAACCTAAAATTCTTATACACTCGAAAGGCACTACAAAGTTCAAAAAAATTTGTTCAAGGATGGTGCAACGCTGCCTGAGAACCAATCATACAAAAGGGACAAAATTCTAATAATATTAGAAATGCTCTTCCTTCCCATCAAATTGGTTACACAAGAAAGTGGTTGGATGATTCACCATCTCGCTTACACAAGAACACCAATTAACATGAATTTGTGACCTATTAATCAAACTGTCGATGTTAAGGATTTTTCAATACACCTTGTCCACCTAAAAAAGGCAAACTAGTTGCCTCCTTGGAGGCTCAAATATCTTCCCATGGAAAGAAATCCTCTATGACTCACCAAAGCTTCATAAAAAGATTTCACAACATGACCTTCCACCTTAAAGTATCACGTCCTTCCCTGTCTGTGGAATCACAAAGATGACTCCAAAAGCACACCTCTCACCATTTCCGGCAACAAACCCAGTGACCTGCTTCCACCTTAAAGTACCTGATGAAGATAATGGAAAGTTTTGGAATAATTTTGAGACTTTATTTGAATTTATTATGGTTTAAGTACTAAGGGTATTATAATAATTTCACTACTTGTTGGACATGGGTTGTAGGGTTGCCAATGGGTTTTATTTTGGGTCAATTTATTAAATGGGTAATATATATACTGGTTTTATTATGTTTACAATAATCTTAATGGTAAAAAAGACAAGTTTCCTATTTTGATATTGAGAGCAGAATTAGAAGTCATCAAAGTTTCCTAATATGATTGAAGTGGAATTGGCAGTCATAGTCATAGTTGGTCTAGAATATTAGTAATTGCCAAATTTTCTTAGCTTCTAAATTTGTGTTCTTGTCTTTATAGAATTAGGAGAGCCTTTATTTTACTTCCACAATTTGATTATGTTAAGTTGATGAGTAATATTGATAACAGCTTCAGAGAACGTTCCTAATTAAACTTAGTTCCTTCAAATCAAACTTAGTTCCTTCAAAAGCGACTTCAACCACACCATGACAATTCACATATTTAATGAGCCATAACTCCAAAATCTGCTTCCACACCTAACCTGACAACCACAGATTGCTTCTTGTTACGCTATATCACAAGTTACCCCTACCAAAGGTGCAGTAGAAAAGTAGATTTCAAGTATGTAACAAATTATACCACATTTGCATCAGCACTGACTTCTATCTGCAGATCATTATGTTTGGGAAACAATATTTCCCTACCACGTGTTGACTTCAAATACCACAATATCCTATCCACAACCTCTAAATGAACCCCATTAGATGAGCACATAAACTGGCTAACCATTCTACTTGAATATGCTAAATCAAGGCATGTGAAAGGCAACTAAGTCTACCCACAAGTCACTAATAACTATTAGATAGCTTGATATACATTGTTGGACCCAGTTCCGAACAACTTAAGCTTTTTAACTTAACATGGTATTGGGTTCAAGTCTCAACATTAGGATTTGATATCATGTCCCCATTTGGTTTCATCTCTCTATTTGGTTGTTTGCTTCTCATTCTGTTTGCTCTATGTTTGTCTCTCCACGTGCAAGACGGGGTTGCACGTGAGGGAGGGTGTTAGATAACTTGATATACATTGCTTGGCCCATTTCCTAACCGCTTAAGCTTTTCCTAACCGCTTAAGCTTTTAAGAAAATTGGTAACTTAACAACAACAACAACCCCTATCAACCTAACTATTACTTTCACTATCAACTAGTTTATGATTGTGTTCAATGGGAGTGTCCACAGGTTTACATCCCAACATCCTATTCTCCTTCAAAAGATCAAGCACATGTGTTACAAGATGAAAATACCATATCTGGATCAAGCAACTTCAATACCCAAGGAGTACTTCAAATCCCCAAAATCTTTTGTTTTGTATTCCTTGGACAAGGAATTTTTCAAATTGTTCATCTCCTCTACATAATTCCCAATCAATACAATATCATCAACATACACTATCTGCATAGTTATCTTCTCATGTGAGGAATGTTTGAGAAAGAATGTCATCAACTCAACATTGGTGATACTCAAATCTTTGTGTAGCTTTGGCAAATCTGTCAAACAAGGCTCTCAATATCTATTTCAAATCATATAGTGACTTCTTTATCCTACAAACCTTGCCACTACCATTGGGAAGAGGAAATTTAAGCAAAATATCCATATATACTTCATCTTCCAAGTCACTGTGAAGAAAAGCATTTTTTACATCAAGCTACTGAAGAGGCCAAGGAAAGAATGACTCTAATGGCATTCATCTTTACTAGTGGTAAGGTCTCTTGATAATCAATTCTATAGGTCTCAATAAATCCTTTGGCCATCAACCTAGCCTCATAAGTTATATCGCTCAACAGAACCATCTGCTTTATGTTTCACAATGAAAACCCACCTACATCCAACCGACTTCTTACCTTCAAGTAATTCTTCAAAAGCAATCATTTCTCTTTAGAGTATACAGGAGATGTAAGAGGTACAAAAGAAATGAAAGAACAATAAAAATGAGCGAAGAGAAAACAAATCTATTGTACGGCTGAATGGAAAAGACCAAAATTAGGATTCTCTCCCTTATAGCATGTATTTTTATTCAATAATATGCTAAATAGAAAAGGACCCTCATATTAGAAACACTCCCCCTCAAATTGGTGAATAGAAATCTCTGATGCACAACATAAAAACAATGGAATTGAAAACTGTACAATTAAGCCCTTCAATGAATTTATCAGCCAATTGATCTTATGATGTTACAAAGGGCATACAAATCACACCCTTATTCAAGTTTTCCTTGATAAATTGTCTGTCAATCTCAATGTTCTTGATTCTGTCAGGTTGAACAAGGTTATAAGCTATATTGATGGTCGCTTTATTATCACGATATAGCTTCATGAATCCAAGTCTTTCATTAACATCTGAAGTCATAACCATGCACTCAGCATCTGCACCAAATCTGGCCACCATTGCTTACTTCTCAAAAACTTTGTCGGTAGTAAAAAAATTTAGGGTGTAAAAAAATTTATATTCCAAGTCCAAAAAAAATAAAAAAAAAGTTCATCAAAGTCAAAAAAAAAAATTCAAACCCTACCTGAACTTTCTCAATACTAAAAGGCAACTTTTTAAGCATTTGCCAAAGGCATCAACTTTTTTAGTAACATCTTTATCCTAAAAAAGAAAAAAGCAATTGCCAAACTAGCACTAAGGGATCAAAACATGGTTCCAACTTAAAATCAATCCAATTTCTGAAGTTTCTCCTCTGAATTTGATTCATTAAGCCATTCACAGACTGCATCATGTACATAAGCAATACAAAGAAAAAAACGATCTCCAAAGATTTCATCTTTAGATCGAGTAAGTTAGGGAAAAACCAAAAATTTCTTCATCACATCAAAGCAAATATGTTTTGTACAAAAATTAGAAATGAGCAATAAAACTACTGACAACTAAACCATAACAAACCCACCCACAAGCCATTAAAATAAATTCCTTACTGAAAAGAGTCTAATAATATCTTTTGTTCCAATACCAACCTCAATCTTATTCCAATTTGAGCCTAGAAATAGATACTATGCTGCTTATTTAGACTCTTGCCAATCAAATAAACATAAGAAAACAGGAACCTTCCAATCTAGCTAAGAACACAACAAAAATGATATACTAATCCTGCATAAATTCAACTAGAATAATTTGATTTTTATACCAAACTAGAAAGGATTAGTTAAAAATGGTGCATTAAGAAATGCAAGAAAATAAGGTTTTCACCTCTCCTTCGGATGAAGCAAGCTCTACTGCGGGTGGGGAAGGAAGATCATGCTTGTTTCCAATTTCCAAGCCACTCTTAAGTAGGAAATTTTCTTCCACTGGTACGTTTAAAATTTCAGAAAATAATAATTAGTATTTCTCCAAAGTAAAAATAGCCAAACAAAAAAAAAAAAAAAAAATTGAGTAACACACCATGGGACAAAGAAAATTGCCTACTAAATTTATAGTTCAAAGCCCCTCCCCTGCTAAGAAAACATTTTTCAGAAACTAGCATAGTAAATTACTTATCAAAAAAAGAAGAAGAAGAAGAAGAAGAAAGAAAAAAAACTAGCATTAGCGTAGCAAATGCAATGTCACAGGTACAAAAGATGTATAATTGACCTCCTCATATTCGAACTAGCTGGAGTACCTGTAAAAATTTGAAAGCATTGGTCACAAAACAGAGATACTGTATACACCCTCTTAACAAGTAGCAAAGAAGACATAGAACAATGCAATATTACCTAAAAGCAAATTATCACCGATGCCCCATAAGGGTGTGAGTTCTCTTTCAAAAGCCAATACCTGCTCAAAAGACAAAAACACAAGAATAACAACAGTTCAACAAGTAAAAAAACGATCTTATTATGCAAAATCGTGGTAAAAAAGGTGTAATAAGATTAAGAATGAGAACATTGTAGTATGACTCATCACCTATGAAGTACAGACATGTCAACTTAGTTTTTGTAGCCATATCCGACACATGTGAGACACCTTGGACACAATGGGATACATATCAGTCAGGCCACGATGTCATATTTTTTTTATTATTTTTGTTCCAAAATAATTATTTTCATTATTTTAGTTGTTTGTATGTAGATGTAACTACTAGAAAAGAGGAATAACATTTTGCATTAATCTAATAAGATTACAAACACTAGTATATATACAAAAAGCCAAATCCTAGTTAGGAAACTATAACGAAACAAACACTAAATCACCCTTGTATATAAACTAATATTACAACTCTCTCACACACACACCCTCAATCAAACTCATGATGAGAGCCTCGAGAGTTTGTCCAATAAGAACCGAAAGTGAGTAGAAGTGTGAGTTTTGGAGAAGAAACCAGCAAGCTGCAAGGTAGAGGGAACAAAAGGAAGAGCAATCGTTCCCAACTGAAAGTGTTGACGAACAAAGTGACAATCAATGTACTTCATCCACTCAACGCTCATGGAAAACTGAATTGTATGCTATCTGAATGGCACTCTTGTAGTCACAGTAGAGGGGGGGGTATAGGAGAAGCTATGAAGCACAGGTACGCCAAAAATGTTGCCGTACAAGTACCGGGTACTTACAGCGTGCGGGTACGCATACCAATACGGCTACACGTGTACCGGGTACGCGATGGGTACTCAATGGGTGTGGGGTGGGTACTCCATGGGTACTCCACAACAGTTTTTTTTTTTTTTTTTAGAAGTTGGAATTTGATGCAAGTCTACAGCCTTATTTCTCCTTAATCATCTTCAAAAAATTTATGTAATTTGGAACCACCAACTCTTTACATGGTTATTGAGTAACTTTGCCCTCTTCCACTTATTGTTGTATAGTATTGTATTTGCATTGTTGAATATTGATTTATTTTGGGTTTTATAATTTCTCTTTATAGCTATTGTTTTGAACTTTGATTTGTAGGTGGGATGTTTAGATATAAATTTAAAAAATAAATAAATAAATAAATTTGACGTACTCTACCCGTACCCGCACCTGTACCTTACTTTTTTTAGATTTTAACATATCGGCGTACCCGTATCGTACCTGTATCCATATCCGTACCGGCACCCATACTTCATAGAGGAGAAGTAGTGAGAACACCTAAATCAAAAAGAAGTCAATGAAGCCAGACTATCTCAACAATGATATGCGCCACAGCACGATATTTGGCCTTGGCAGTGGACTGGGCCACAACAAACTGTTTCTTACTACACCAAGAGATGAGGGAGTCACCAAGAAAGATGCATAACAACAAGTAATTAAGAACCTGACCGTATAATTTTTCCAGGGGGATACACCGGAAAGAAGAGAAACAATATTTTGCATTAATCTAATAAGATTACAAACACTAGTATATATACAAAAAGCCAAATCCTAGTTAGGAAACTATAACGAAACAAACACTAAATCACCCTTGTATATAAACTAATATTACAACTCTCTCACACACACACCCTCAATCAAACTCATGATGAGAGCCTCGAGAGTTTGTCCAATAAGAACCGAAAGTGAGTAGAAGTGTGAGTTTTGGAGAAGAAACCAGCAAGCTGCAAGGTAGAGGGAACAAAAGGAAGAGCAATCGTTCCCAACTGAAAGTGTTGACGAACAAAGTGACAATCAATGTACTTCATCCACTCAGCACTCATGGAAAACTGAATTGTATGCTATCTGAATGGCACTCTTGTAGTCACAGTAGAGGGGAGTAGGAGAAGCTATGAAGCACAGGTACGCCAAAAAAGTTGCCGTACAAGTACCGGGTACTTACCGCGTGCGGGTACGCATACCAATACGGCTACACGCGTACCGGGAACGCGGTGGGTACTCAATGGGTGTGGGGTGGGTACTCCATGGGTACTCCACAACAGTTTTTTTTTTTTTTTTTTAGAAGTTGGAATTTGATGCAAGTCTACAGCCTTATTTCTCCTTAATCATCTTCAAAAAATTTATGTAATTTGGAACCACCAACTCTTTACATGGTTATTGAGTAACTTTGCCCTCTTCCACTTATTGTTGTATAGTATTGTATTTGCATTGTTGAATATTGATTTATTTTGGGTTTTATAATTTCTCTTTATAGCTATTGTTTTGAACTTTGATTTGTAAGTGGGATGTTTAGTTATAAATTTAAAAAATAAATAAATAAATAAATTTGACGTACTCTACCCGTACCCGCACCTGTACCTTACTTTTTTTAGATTTTAACATATCGGCGTACCCGTATCGTACCTGTATCCATATCCGTACCGGCACCCATACTTCATAGAGGAGAAGTAGTGAGAACACCTAAATCAAAAAGAAGTCAATGAAGCCAGACTATCTCAACAATGATATGCGCCACAGCACGATATTTGGCCTTGGCAGTGGACTGGGCCACAACAAACTGTTTCTTACTACACCAAGAGATGAGGGAGTCACCAAGAAAGATGCATAACAACAAGTAATTAAGAACCTGACCGTATAATTTTTCTAGGGGGATACACCGGAAAGAAGAGAAACAATATTTTGCATTAATCTAATAAGATTACAAACACTAGTATATATACAAAAAGCCAAATCCTAGTTAGGAAACTATAGCCCATCAAGGTCTCGGCCAGTACCAAGCCAATGCAACTCTTGCCTTCTTTCAAACCTTGGGTCACTTCGACCAACCGAATGTTGGACCCGCCAAAACTTAGGGCAAGAAGGAAATGAGCATGCATACATAAGCAAAGGGCGTGTTGCCTAAAATCCCGCCAGAAAAGGTCGCCTCGATCACTAACGTCAGAAAAGTGATGAATCAGGCTGGGAATATCCAGCTCTCTGTTGTGAACCAAAGATCGAGCCTCGTGTAAAGTGGGCCCACACATCCATCCCAAAGCTTGAATGTAGCCAAAACGGGGCTGAGGTATGATTTCCTCATCGTGTCGGGATTCTATTAGTGCCTAAAATTCTTGAATTATCGGGCATATCTCTTGTCCCCCGAAGCTAAAGACATGTGCAATCAGGTCCCAACATCCTGTTGCGGCATGAAGGAACGGAATACAAAGTGGAGAACGGCTCAACGAAAAAAGTGCATTTGTGCCAAAACTCCAAAAATTAACCTTTTCCGAGCCGTCTAAAGTTGCAATCCAATCCGAGAGCTTTTCGGCAAAAAACGGCTCCATTTGTGAAGAAATTGTAGATAAAATGAAGTTCTGGAGAAGAATTCACGAAGTTGGACCTTTTGTAGAAGATAAGGCTTTGAGTGGAAGTTAGCTGTCAAAAATCTGGTGATTCCCAGATTTGATGGCCCCCAGGTGGCCGGCAGGCCACATTGGTAGCTGGGGCCACCTCTTGTGGTCGGCATATAGCCGACAAGCTTTATCTCTAGCGGCAGCCTTCTTTTCAGGCTTGCTGCCCACTTGTGTGCTGTGCAGTGCTGGAAACATGTGTTTTGTGTTGATCTTTATGCGTTTTAAGGTTTTATTTTGAGTCTTTTTGGTTATAGATGGTTTGTTTATTTTGTACTTGAGGCCTTTTTGCTTTGTTTATCGAGTTATTTTGCTTATCGAGTTGTATGTTGTATTTTGTATTTCATTTGTTGGTCAGTTCATTACCCGATTAAGAACATTATTTCAATCAAGCGCTCTTGGCCAATTCAATTCCATGTCCATTTCCTGCAAATATGGTGCTCATGATTCAAAAAATAATAACCCTTTTTATAAAAACTACGAGATTTTATTCCGATCATGGTTTTTACAAAAGAAGAGTACAAGTTTTTTAAAGATAAAACCTATCTGAAGCTATACATCTGCTAAAGCTACCAAACAAAAAGAAACTAAGCAAAAGTACAAAAAAATTAACGTCAGTCGCCTTAGGCCCGAGAGGCCCTCTTTGTTCTCTTCCTCGAAGGAGAGGACTCTAGGGCACTATCTCCTTTAGTGTCGCTGTTTGAATCGGTCTCTGAGCCAGAGCCAGAGCTGACATTGTCTCTGTTTTCTACCCTAGAACCCACCTTGGCATCATCACCTCCGCTCTTAGAACTATAGCCAGTATCGTCGTCTCCACTCTCAGATGACTCAGAATGCTGACTCGCTGCCTCCTCAGAGTCACTGGTCTCAGCATCGTCATCGCTCAAGATGGGCTCTGGAGGACTGCTCTGACCTAGGGTGGCCTTATCCCTCTCTCTTCTCCCTACTGCTGGAAGAGACACTACTGGTGCTGGTGTTGTTGCCGCCGCCGTTGCCATCGGTATAAATGGGATCTAAAAAGATAGTTGCCAACATATCAGTTACAGTCTGTGTATCAAATACAAGCATAGTGTGCAGAATAAGTGGTATTAAGAAAAGAGAGACAATATGAGTACAATGTATGAATGCAGTGTGTCAATGTAGTGTATCATTGCTGTTTGGGAAAGACTATAGTTGAAATGCTGGTGTACCAGTGGAAGATTGATAGCATGAAGCGCAAATTGAAGGAAATTACTGGGATGTCTTGGAGACCAAACAACGTCCCCTCCTCTGTACCATGCCCATCAACGAAGCTATTAGCGCGAAAGCACTCCTTGTGTACTCTATGGATGCCTGCAAATGCGTTTGGATGATCAGTGTCTGCAATAAACATATCTAAACTGAAATGCGGGGTGCAAATTGTAAAGTATGGTCCATACTTGAGACGAACCTCGAACTCTGACTAGCCAATGACCAAGCGCTACAAGCTCAATCGGGATCTAGTAAGCCACCCCAGTATGCCGCCACTATGTGAGAGTGATAAGAAGCTCTGGCCAATGGGTGCTCTGCTCTGCCGGGGGTGCCCCTCTAGCATGGGCCCTGGTAGCCCTGGTTGCCCTAGTTGCCTCTCTCACTGCAAGAGCCCTCGCCCTCTCACCTTCACGAGCGCCTATCAGAGATGGCATGAGGTGAGTCTGAATAAAGGTCGCGTAGTTGCCCTCTTCTCTAAAGTAATCAGAATCGAAGCCAACAATAAATTGTTTAACTGCATCAATAGATAGGCTGTTTACTGATCTCATGGACTCTAGCGGTGGCATCGGAACGATCGGGTTCGGCAAGCCCATGGTCTATCGAAGAAATCGCTCACTCAAGAACCAGGCCTGGCAGACTGGGCCCTTAAGTAAAATCCAAAAATGGGAAGTGGCCCAAACCCCTGCATACTGGTCCCGCACCCTAGCCGGCACCATGGCCCAAGGCTGCCACATGATCTGCAAACAGAGAGTGTACAGATTGTTAGTTACTGTCAGTTGCTAATTGTGAATCAGAACAATTGTAAAATAGAAATAATTGTGTTTTGGGTTACCTCGTGGATGGCCACTGTGTCAAAATAATGACGGAAGAAGGTGACGGTCTCACGAGTCCTACATTGACATCGGCCATCGTACCGTCACGAGTAAGGAACTGCCAAGGAGAGCTCCTCCATGGGCTCTGGGGCAAGAGCTGGGAAATAAGCATAAACCCACAGCTGCAAGGAAAGTGCTGTAATATGTGATCAACCGAGTATGAAAAAATGCCGAAAATGCAAAGCAGAAAGCATATGGCATGAACAGATACAGAAAGTGCAAAGAAGAAAGATACAGCAAGAACAGATACAGAAAGAGCAAAGCAGAAAGCACAAGTCTTGAACAGATATAAAACAAAAAATTTGAAGCAGAAAATGTAAAGTGTAAAGAGAAAACTAAAATGCATACCTCCCAGGCTCGCCAGTAGCCTCTGACCATCTCTCACCCTTAGGCAGGAGGTGGAGCCCATATATCCGTATAAGGTGGTGAGGCCAGCCCCGCCCCCGTCATAGAAGCGTAGTTGGGAAGAGTCACTAGGGCGCTTAGCAGATATAATCCCATGGTGTTCCACCTGTTTGAAAACAAGGTGGTACAGAGGACAAACATCAGAAAGCCCCTGGCGTACTGCTCCATCTCCTCTAATGTCTCGGGCTCACTCCCTCGAAACTGCTTAGCGAACCAGCTATATCTGACCATAGCTGTCCGATACAAGGGTGAACGCGCACCGAATAGCTCGACCCAGGTGGCCTCACACTCCTCCATGTCGATGTTGAACAGGATCGGATCGCTCTTTACTCCGAAGCCTATGATCATGGCGAAGTCGTAGGGAGTCATCGTTATCTCCCCGATAGTGGAGAAGTGGAAGGAGTTGGTGGTGTCCCACCACCTCTCCACAAGTGCTTCCAGAAGAGGACGACTTGCGATAATCTGTGTTAGGCTAGAGCAGAAAAGGCCGAAGCCGGCCTCGTCCACAATTTCACGAACCCCGGTAGGGAACTTGTCGTACTAATCCCTCGCAGTAGTGGCTCTATATCCTTTGAAGGCACAAGACTCCCCTTGTGGCAAAGAACAAATAAATCAGATAAGGCAGTGTTGAAGGTACAGTCGGATGAAAATTAGTGCCAGAAATGTAGTTTAAGGAAAGGCATAAATGCAAGAGAACAAAGTTTATACCTCAGTGGCACTGGCTGAAAGGTGAGAAGCCGGCTCCCTCAGTAGGAGGTCCTCCGGTGCACTCAAAGCAAAATCGTTGAACCGTCTGATACCTCCAGGTGGCAATATATGTGTCCGGGGATGGTACCTCGCTGGATCAAAAGGCCGTACCCTCAATGTTAGCGGCTCTGGCTCTACCTCAAGCTCAAACTCTGCCTCGAGGTCAGCCTCAATCCCCTGAGCCGCCTCGCCAGCCTCGGCAACAATCGGATCCTCTGCCTTAATAACAGGTGGGAATATGAGAGGATTCTCGGGAGGAGCCCCGTTATGTGGAAAATCATCAGCCATCTGGAAAATGGGTGAAAAGTAGGTGGAAAGTGAAGAAAAATGGAGAAAAGAGGGTAAACTCTGAAAATGTCAACCCTAGAAGAGAGAAAATAGGAGAAAAAGACAAAGCCTGGGAAACTTCACGAAGCTCAAGAGAAACTAGAGGGAAGCAAGCCTAGCAAGGTGAAAATGAGGAAAACAGCGTCGAAAACAAATTCCAATCGGTTTAAAGTGAAGAGAACTAAGAGGGTTTAGTGAATAAAGTTTGCGTGGGGCGTTGTACAACGCGTAAAAAGCTCAGATCTAGAGAGAAGAAGTATCTAGAGAGAGAGAGAGAAGAATTTTGGACCTAGAGAAGTGAGGAAATGAGGAGTCTTGGGCAATATTTAAAGACCCATGCGCAAAATGTCTAAATTGCCCCGAACTGCCATTGATGGCCGGCAGGTGGCCGACAGGCCACATTGGTGGCTAGCAAGCCTCTTTGATGGATGGCAAATGGCCGGCATCCTCCCTCCTGTGACCAACGGGTGGTCGGGGGCCTTCTTCTATGTCTGAATAATGTGTTGTGTCTTTGTTTCCCATGAACTGTAAGGAAGGTTCATTGTTGGGCTCAGATTGTTTCTAAGGGAGCTCAAAACTGTATTTTGGCACACGATGTTCATCACTTGTCAACATGGACAAGGTGTATCCTTTTTAAACATATTACAATTCCTCCAAGAGGTAAATCGGAAGGTGCTATCGAATGTCGCTTTTATTCGTTTTATGCCTTCATTCTCTTTTTGTCGTCTCTTGTTGCATAAGAATATGCATTTCACATATATTGTTGCATAGAATATGCATTTCACATATCCGTATGCTGCATGCGCGTCTTGCATCAGTTATGATTCACGCGTAGAATATGCTCTTATTTCTTGTATAGAATATACTTTTGTTTCTACCATCAGTTGACATCATATATCAAATGTCTATCATTCATGAACATGCTTTGTGCATCTATCGCACCTGTTCACTTTGTGAATCTTACGCACTTGTTCACTTTGTGCATCTATCGCACCTATTCACTTTGTACATCTATTGCACTCGTTCACTTTGTGTATCTATCATGCCTGTTTGTTTTGTGCATCTATTGCACACCTCGCTGTTTCATCTCGGGATGCTTGTAATGCGACCCTAAGCGGTTTTCTTTTATCTCGGGATGCGTGATGCGTGGCCCTGCGTGTGTTTCATCTCGGGACGTGTGAAACGCGACCCCAAATAGCTTTCTGGTATCTCAGGATGCGTGACGTGCGGCCCTAGGTGTGTTTTATCTTGGGATGCGTGAAACGTGACCCTGAGTGGCTTTCTCTTCACTGAAGACACGTGACGCGTGGCCTTGGGCATGTTTCATCTCAAGACATGTGAAACGTGTGCCCGAGCAGTTTTCTAGTATCTCAAGATGCGTAATGCACGACCCTGGCTGTGTTTCATCTCGGGAGTTGTGATGCGCGGCCCCAAGTGATTTTCTAGTATCTCAGGATGCGTGACGTGCGGCCCTGGGCGTGTTTCATCTCGGGACGTACGAAGTGGGACCTCGAACAATTTTCTGGTATCTCAAGAAGCGTGACGCGCGGCCTTAGGTGTGTTTCATCTTGCAACGTGCGAAACGCAACCCCGAGCAGTTTTCTCTTGTCTTAGGTGTAGACACCCCATTTTTGACCGACCTTAAGACTCAGACGTCATCGATTGAGCGCTTGGTGGTTGCGCATGTTGTGCTCGTTCTGAGGTTACGGAGTCTCGGCTGAGAGCCTTATCTCTGGACTTCAGAACTCTTTTGTGCTTTGCCTCTGTTTGTGAACCAGGTTTTGTTTTCTCTTCCTGAAGGGAGGGTGAGGCCTTGTAGACCATCTCTCAGTGGCCGTGGGCTACTCTTCGTGGTCGAAGACCATTGTTCTCGTTTGGAGACCAGTTTTCAGTTTTCGGAGTCGTCGGCCGTGCGCCTCGGTTCGGGACCGCTTAACTTTCTCTGTTTGCTCTGGTTTTTGGCACACACCTTGTTTCCTCTACCTAGAGCGACACTGTGGCCCGGGAGACCACCTTCCTGGTCACACGCCACTCTCGATGCATAACAGTCATTTTTCGGGGCCTCCGGCTGCGCGTTTTGGCCCCCGAACCCTCGTTTTGCATCCGTCTTGGTTCATTTTTGGCATGGATCATATTTTCATTGTTTGGAAGGTGGTACTAGGGTAGGAGACCACCTTTTCATCTTGGACACCACTTTTCCCCGGTCGGCCAATTTTCTTGTAAGGTAGCTGGTCTCCCTCACTTTTGGGCCATAATTGTTGGTCTCCTACCACACCACTAGCTTGTACTCACTTGGGAGACCACCAATTAGGGCTGCCGACCACTTTTTGCTCACTTGAACCTTTTGAATTGGTTGGCCGACCAGGGGGAGTGGTCGGCCGACCACCTGAACTGGTCGGCCAACTTCCTCTTTTTTTTGTCTCTATGAGTGTGTGCTAGTTGTGCCAGCTGGAAGGCACAGACTGCATCCTCCATACACGTGTATGGAGGATTGGCAACCTTGTTTTGGCTTCTTAAAGAAGCTTGGCCCTTTGCTCTAATCTTCTAAGAGAAGCTTGAACCTTTTTAGCTTCTTGAAGAAGCTTGACCCTTTGGCCCTAGCTTCCTCTAGAAGCTTGACCCTTTTTGCTTTAGCTTCCTCAAGAAGCTTGGACCTTTGCACAAGCTTCTTGAGGAAGCTTGGACCTTTGTTCCTCTATAAGAGAGACACTCCCTCATTTGCAAAGGTTCAGAAAATTTGTCTAAGGCATACACACCTCCCCCTCTATATCTCTCTATTTTGGTCTCAAAAGTCCATGGTTCTTGCACATTTACACTACAACTCTTGGCCCAACACCTCCAACACCAACCTGAGCTTCTTGGAAGGTCTTGAGAGGTCCTAAGGTCTGAGTTTTTGGCTTCAAAGCTGCTGGAGTTGCTAAGCTTCAAGGGTAACACTTCTTTCCCTCTTTTGGTCTTTCTTTTACTGTATCTCTTAGCCATACTTGCAAGCATATTTGGGTTTTTTCATAAATTAAAAAAGGTCTTATTTTGAGGTCCTTAACATGTTTGTTTCAGACCATTTTTCTGTTGGGGGTCGTTTACCCCCTTGCATGATTCATTTCATTTTATTTTGAGCCACGCCTTAAGGCCTTTGCATTGATCTTCGTTTGGCCTCTTAGCCACTAAAATCCAGCCGATTTTCAGTGGCTAGCATGCTATTTTGAGAGCCAAAATCAGAGAGGGGTGACCCTCTCACTCCTTGTCTTGCTTACTAGCATTTTTGGCCTAACAAAGGAGCCCTTATTTTCATGTTTCCAAGCCATGTTTCAGGCCATTTTTGGTGGGTTTTAGGACCTTCATAGGCTCTTTCCAGAGCCCATTTTTCCATTTTGGGTGTCCATATTGCATGTGTAGAACAACCCTCTTTATAGCCTATCAAAGGAGCCTATCATTCTTGCATGCATGGACCATGTTTCAGTGGGTTTTTGGGCTTTATTTGGCATGTCATACCTCTGAATTTTTCTGGTTTAGTGACCTCTTGACTGCTTCATATACTTGTAGTGTAAACCCTCTTCACTAGCTTGTATTGCATGCTATTTTGGTCTATGATTCTAGCACTTTTTGGCCATGCTTTAAACTGATTTTGTGCATATTTTGGCCGAGTGCCCGAAAAATGTGTTGTTTGCCCTGAAATGAGCTGTGTGCCCAAAATGAGCCGAGTGCCTGAAAAGTGAGCTATGTGCCCCCAAGATGAGCTGTGTGCCCGAAATGAGCCGTGTGTCTGAAAAATGAGTTGTGTCCCCAAAAGAGCTGTGTGCCCAGATAAACAGAGTGTTGTGTTTTGAGTTGCGTGCCGAATGAACAGAATATTATGTTGTGAGCTGCGTGCCAAATGAACAAAGTGTTGTGTTGTGAGCTGTGTGCCGAATAAACTGAATACTGTGTTACGGGTTGTGTGTTCAGAATGAGCAATGTGCTGTATGAGCTGTGTGTTTAGAGTGAACCGAATACTATGTTGATTGTTTCAAAGCCAAAATGGCAATCAAATGTGCTCTTCCTGAGTACCCTTTCTTGCCGGAGGCATCTTGACTGTGTTTGTAATGAGTTCCTAGGGAAAGTTGTGAATATGATCAGGAAGAAAGGCAACATCCAGAGTGTTCTACGTGAAGAACCTTTGTACTGTGAGTTGAAGGTAGGTA
This sequence comes from Camellia sinensis, assembly GCF_004153795.1. Classification (NCBI taxonomy): domain Eukaryota; kingdom Viridiplantae; phylum Streptophyta; class Magnoliopsida; order Ericales; family Theaceae; genus Camellia; species Camellia sinensis. The sequence continues at coordinate 358,080 of NW_021026971.1, read as the reverse complement.
TTCGAAGAATACAAGAAGAGATCCCCGTCAGAGTAAAGTCGTTTACCGCCACTCACTCCATGAGGTGCTTTCTAAAGTGCCCTTCATCTGTTTATTGCATTCCCTAAACATCATGCTCTACATTGCTTGTAACATGTATTGTATCATTGCACTTATTGCGTTTATTTGCATCATGTGTTATCTTGTATCATTTATCCTTTTACGTCGAGCTGCATTTAGGATCGTTGTCCTCCGGGACTTTCTCAGGTTGGGCCGAGCACGCACCTGATAGTTTGTTGGTCGTCCTCTCACGATTTCAGCATGGTTTGAGTGTCCCGTTCCTTACACGATTTCAGTATGTTTGGAATTTATCTCAGGATGCCTGATGTGCTGGCCTGGGCGGGTTTTATCTCAGGTTGCGTTGTAGACGCACTGGGCGGGTTGTGTTGGAGCTCTTCTCACGATTTTAGCGTAGTTTGAGTGTCCCTTTCCTCACACAATTTCAGTGTGTTTGGAATTTATCTCAGGTTGCATCGTGTACGCACCTAGGCGGTTTGTTTTCGGACCTCCTCTCACAATTTCAGTGTGGTTTGAGTGTCATGTTCCTTACGCGATTTCAGCATGTTTAGAATTTATCTCAGGTTGCGTCGTGGACGCGCTGGGTGGATTGTTGGACCTCCTCTCACGATTTCAGTGTGCTTTGAGTGTCCCGTTTCTTACGCGATTCCAGCGTGTTTGGAATTTATCTCGGGACGCGTGAAGCGCGAGCCCGAGCGATTGTTTTCGCATCTCTTCTCACGATTTCAGCGTGGTTTGAGTGTCTCGTATCCTCACACGATTTCAGCGTGTTTGGAATTCATCTCTGGTTGCGTTGTCGTCGTGTATGCACCTGGGCAGTTTGTTTTCGGACCTCCTCCCGCATTTTCAGCGTGGTTTGAGTGTCCCTTTCCTCACAGGATTTCAGCGTATTTGGAATTCATCTCAGGTTGTGTTGTGTACGCACCTACGCCGTTGTTTTCGACCTCCTCTCACGATTTTAGCGTGGTTTGAGTGTCCCTTTCCTCACACGATTTCAGCGTGTTTGGAATTCATCTTAGGTTGTGTTGTGTACGCACTTGGGCGGTTGTTTTCGACCTCCTCTCACTATTTCAGCGTGGTTTGAGTGTTCCATTCCTCACACGATTTCAGCGTGTTTGGAATTCATCTCGAGTTGCGTTGTATATGCACCTAGGCAGTTGTTTTCAGGCCTCTTCTCACGATTTCAGCGTGGTTAGAACGTCCCCTTCCTCACCCGATTTCAGCGTGTTTGGAATTTATCTCCAATTGCGTGCAACGCGCTCCTGATTGGTTTTCTTTGTTCTTCCTCCTCTCACGATTCTAGCGTGGTTGGAGTGCGTTACCCCATTTGCATCTATTGCTCTATCTGCTACATCCATTGCATCATATCTGTTTCATTCTGGTCTAGGGGACCTTAAATCCTCTAAAGGTGCAATTCCTTTGGTGTTTGTTGTGCCCGAACGACTTCCGGTGGTCTGGTATAGCCATCCGCCTGTGTTTCCGATGAGTTCCTAGGAGACCAACTAAGACAGTGAAAACTAGAGTTTGAATGGCTCATGCCTAGAACGCAAAGGTTCGAGATTTCCGAGACTAAAGTTTGGTTTAAATACCCAGGGGTATATCCTCGGCTTGAAATTTGTATGGCAGCCCCATAGATTGAGATAGCATATGTATGCGCCTCAATTCTGGATATTGAACCAACCTAGTTTGTCACCCTTTTGGAGAATAGGGAAAGCTGCGACCATAGTTAGGGAGAAAAGTAGTACATGCGGTTCAACCAAGAAGAAGGGAAAGGTCTCCAGCAGCATGAGGTAGGTCATTGCCCCTGTAAGGTGCCTTCACTTCCTAGCTATTACATTGCATTGCATTGCATAAATCCTGAATTATCAAACCGGCTTCGCGAAAGCATATAAGTCCAATTATCAAATCAGGCTTCGCGCATCGTATAAGTCCAATTATCAAACCAGCTTCGCGTAGCGTATAAGTCCAATTATCAAAATCTTCCTGCATAACATTTTGCAATCCTGCTTAAACCGTTGCATTTATTGTATATATTTGCTTCGTTACAACTTTTTTTTTATCATAAGTTATGTTCGGCTTCTTGCATTATCACTTGCATTTTGCCCACGCCTGCGGGCCCATCTCTTGTTTATCTCGCCTGTTTGTCTAAATCTTCGGCCTTGTCAAAAATGGGTCGTCTCTGGGCTTTGACATTCACTCCCGTCAGTTATGACTTCCGAGTTCTGTCAAAGAGGGGCAACTGTAGACACCCCATTTTTGACCGACCTTAAGACTCAGACGTCATCGATTGAGCACTCGGTGATTGCGCATGTTGCGCTTGTTCTGAGGTTACGGAGTCTCGGCTGAGAGCCTTGCCTCCGGACTTTGGAACTCTTTTGTGCTTTGCCTCGATTTGTGAACCAGGTTCTGTTTTCTTTTCCCGAATGAAGGGAGAGGCCTCGTAGACCATCTCTCAGTGGCCGTGGGCTACTCTTCGTGATCGAAGACCACTGTTCCCGTTTGGAGACCAGTTTTCGATTTTCGGAGCCGTCGGCCGTGCGCCTCAGTTCGGGACTGCTTAACTTTCTCTGTTTGCTCCGGTTTCTGGCACACACCTTGTTTCCTCTCAGAAGAGGGACACTATAGCCCGGGGGACCACCTTCATGGTCGCACACCACTCTCGACGCTTAACAGTCAGTTTTCGGGGCCTCTGGCTGCGCGTTTTGGCCCCCGAACCCTCGTTTTGCATCCGTCTTGGTTCATTTTTGGCATGGACCCTATTTTCATTGTTTGGAAGGTGGTACTAGGGTGGGAGACCACCTTTTCTTCTTGGAGACCACTTTTCCCCGGTCGGCCGGTTTTCTTGTCAGGTAGCTGGTCTCCCTCACTTTTGGGCCATAATTGATGGTATCCCACCACACCACTAGCTTGCACTCACTTGGGAGACCACCAATCAGGGCTACCGACCACTTTTTTCTCACTTGAACCTTTTGAACTGGTCGACCGACCAGGGGGAGTGGTTAGCCGACCACCTGAACTGGTCAGCTAGCATTCCCTTTTTATGTCTCTGTGAGTGTGTGCCAGCTGTGCCAGCTGGAAGGCACAGACTGCATCCTCCATACATGTGTATGGAGGATTGGCAACCTTGTTTTGGCTTCTTAAAGAAGCTTGGCCCTTTGCTCTAATCTTCTAGGAGAAGCTTGAACCTTTTTAGCTTTTTGAAGAAGCTTGACCCTTCGGCCCTAGCTTCCTCTAGACGCTTGACCCTTTTTGCTTTAGCTTCCTCAAGAAGCTTGGACCTTTGCACAAACTTCTTGAGAAAGCTTGGACCCTTGTTCCTCTATAAGAGAGACCCTCTCCCTGATTTGCAAAGGTTCAGAAAATTTGTCTAAGGCATACACACCTCCCCCTCTATATCTCTCTATTTTGGTCTCAAAAGTCCTTGGTTCTTGCACATTTACACTACACCTCTCAGCCCAGCACCTCCAACATCAACCTAAGTTTCTTGGAAGGTCTTGAGAGGTCCTAAGGTCTGAATTTTTGGCTTCAAAGCTGCTGGAGTTGCTTAGCTTCAAGGGTAACACTTCTTTCCCTCTTTTGGTCTTTATTGTGCTTCATCTCTTAGCCATACTTGCAAGCATATTTGGGTTTTGAGATAAACTAAAAAAGGTCTTATTTTGAGGTCCTTAACATGTTTGTTTAAGACCATTTTTCTATTGGGGGTCATTTACCCCATTGCATGCTTCACTTCATCTTATTTTGAGCCAAGCCTTAAGGCCTTTGCATTGATCTTTGTTTGGCCTCTTAGCTACTAAAATCCAGCAGATTTTCAGTGGCTAACATACTATTTTGAGAGCCAAAATCAGAGAGGGTTGACCCTCTCACCCCTTGTCTTGTTTACTAGCATTTTTGGCCTAACAAAGGTGCCCTTATTTGCATGTTTCCAAGCCACGTTTTAGGCCATTTTTGGTGGGTTTTAGGACCTGTGTAGGCTCTTTCCAAAGCCCATTTTTCCATTTTGGGTGTCCATCTTGCATGTGTAGAACAACCCTCTTTATAGCCTATCAAAGGAGCCTATCATTCTTGCATGCGTGGACCATGTTTCAGTGGGTTTTTGGGCTTTATTTGGCATGTCATACCTCTGAATTTTTCTAGTTTAGTGACCTCTTGAATGCGTCATATACTTGTAGTGTAAACCCTCTTCACTGGCTTGTATTGCATGCTATTTTGGTCAATGATTCTAGCACTTTTTGGCCATGCCTTAAACTGATTTTGTGCATGTTTTGGACTGCCTTAGCTCTATTTTTATGCCTCATGGTCGAATGATGCTTTCTATGCATGGTTGGAGTTCAAAACCCTTGTCTAGCTTTGAGTTTTGGGGCCTATTGCATGCTTATGGTGAGGTGTTTCCATGTTTTGGGGCCATTGTACATCATATTTCAGAGCTTACATGTATGCCATATTCCCTTGTTTTCGACTCTTTAAATGCGTTTGAGAGTCGTGCTTGTATGCCTCGTTTTTGGACCATTGCACGAGCTTCATTTCCATGCATTTTGAGCCATCATTTTAGATCATTTTCCCACTGTCTCGGACCTGCCTCGGGTCTGTTTGGGGTTGGTTTTTCCATTTGTGCATTGCTTTGTGTACCTCTAGTGTAATGCCCTTCACTAGTTTTGGTATTCGGGCCATCTAGCATGCATTGTGTGAAGTGTTTGCATGATTCAGGACCATCTTGCATGTCATTTCAGAGTTGGAAAATGTATGATTGTATGCCACATTTCATCTCTTGCCATGCTTTGGTAGAGTGACATTTGGTGCCTTAGGTTTGATCCCTTGCGTTTGTGCATGTTAATACATTACCTAGTTTCATCATGTTTGGCCACTGATTTGAGTGTGGATGAGGCACATTCATTTTAGTTTAAGTCCATCTTGCATTGTGTATGCCATTTAGTCCATGTTGTTGCATGATTGACCATCGCATTGTGTATGCCTTGATCATTTCATTGTTAGTCTCCATGTGTGCATTACGTATGCCATATAGTTTTCATGTGCATTCAGTATGCCATTGATTGTTTCATAGCATTGTGTATGCTAGTAGCATGTTTGCATATCATCATTTGCATGATTCCATCATTTAGTGGAATTATGTTTAGGTTGCATGTTAGAGTTGCATTCATGCATGCCATGTGTATTGCATTGTGTTTGGAGTAGGGTTTAGTCCAGACACGGGAAACGAGGGACGTTTCGTACGCCAAGTGACGAAACGTGCCTCGATTCTCAGTCGCCGACACTCCGAATTACCCATGATGGAGTTTAGGCCTTGTTATGTTTATATGTGCATTCATGTCACATTGAGTCGTGCAATCCAACTCTTCGGCCATCATGCATCGAGATGCGTGATTGGTGGTCCGAGGATTTAGGGTTACAGTTCCTAGAGCCTATGCTATGATGGGGAGAGTGGTTGAGCACACATTTGTTGGAAATATCTTGCCATGCCTCCCTTTTGCTTTGTGTTGTAGAAAACCAGAATCCAGGGGCAGAAAGTGTTCGGCCGACCAGATTTTTTGGCAGGCCGACCACCCTTTTGGGTCTCCACCACAAAGGGTGGTCAGCAGGTGGTCTCCATAGCCAAGGGCTGGTCGGCAGCCTTCCCACAGCCTTCCAGAGTGGAGTTTCAGCCTCTTGGAGCTCTGTGCAAGTTTCTAAAATCAATTGTAGACAAAGGCGAGTCGAGGGCATTGCGATGGATTTCCCGACAAAGGCGATTCGAGCACACATGCATCCATTGTCATCCAAAACAGAGCCAAGGTAGTCACATTCACTTAGTTTACATGCTTACTTAGCTAGTTTGTTAACTAGTTAATGTCGTGTAATAATTAGCTGTAGTTTATTATTCATTCGGTTGTGTATTACTTATTCGGACCCTCCGAGGAGGGCAATGTTGTAATATGCGTGTGTGTGATGCATGTCTTCCAACCGCACGTCTTTCTCCCTTTTATATACCAGCTTATGATGGTTAGTTTTAGAGCATGTTTCAATTAGCATCTATATGTTCGCATGTTTGCATTCATTCATCTGTATTGCATGCACCGGGCTCGGCGCATCATGCTAACTACATTGTATTTCAATTACAAGTTGAATACATGTATCGATTGTTGCATCTCATATGCCATCTTAGAATAGCCGAGCCTATCGTAGTTGCATTTTTGCATGTGTTGCTTTAGGCATTCTTAGTATAGTTAGGATTCATGCATGATTTCTAATTAGCTTCTTTCTTTGGCTCAGAGTACTCGATAAGTGTTTATGCTTTAGCATCCTTGCATGCGTGTGAGTGACTGCCATGATAGCATGCTTACCATGGGGCTATGTGGTTATGTGATATAACTGCCTGAATGCCTGTGGGTGAAGGTTGGGTTGCTTGAATTGGAATAATTCGTTTCAACCCGTGTTTTATCCTACCTGTGAGTAGCAAACTTTAATCCATTTTCAAAATAAACGGATATGCAATGCTTTGTTCCAACTTAGGCAATCCAGTCCATACTTGTATGCTGTGTGCATCACATAGTAATTCTAGGCTAATAACCAGAACAAGAGCACATAATGTTTTGCAAACTCAATATCATGGTTAGTAGAGGCCGATCTTTGATCGGGCGAGCGGGGGTGCATATGAAGTGACCTTCCCCAATCGCACCCAAGTTCCCGAGCCGAGGCAAGTTCGGTGATGACAAATACGTGGCCTGAGGTACGAGTCAAGGTTTCCTAAATTCTCCCAAAATAAAATATTTAGGTGGCGACTCTGTATCTGGCAAAGCAGTCCGTGTTTGGCATTTCTTTCTAAAAAAATCAATTTTTGAAAATAATTTACCAGATTTGGATTCTTTGAGGAATCATCGGTCTTGCATTGCACTCAACGAGAATAGATACAGGACTGTGACATTTTGAGTGCTGAGCTGTAGTGAGCCCAATTAACAAAACGGGATTCCTTCCCGGGACGTTCGGGGACGTCTACATCAGAAAATGTGACCCGCGACCCTGGGCAGGTTTCATCTCAGGACACGCGAAACATGACCCGGAGTGGTCCTTCTTGTTTTTCGAGACGCGTGAAACGCGATCCCGATCGATTTTAATTCTTCAATTTCTCGAGACGTGTGAAACGCGACCCCGAGAAATTTTGTGCTCAGTTTCTCAGGATGCGTGAAACATAACCCTGGGTGGTGTTTTCTTTTCTCGTCTCTTGTTTTGGTGTGGTCAAGGTGTGGTTTTATCTTTTTGCATGAAACCTGTGTTGGTTTTAAGCTTCAAGCTGTTCATTCATTTGTTATTCTCTCGTTGTCTTGCTATTTGCATTTGTTATTGCTTAGTGTATCATCTCACATGATCATAAGTTTTCAAAATAACCAGCTTCGCGTAGCATGTGAGTCCAGCTTTCAAAGTTTCCTTTTGCATATCATTTGCATCTTGCCCCAGAACTACGCTAGTTTGATTCCTTTACGTAGACAGCCTGTAGGCGTAGCCATTTATTTCTGTTTTGATTGTTTGTCCAAGTCATATGGATTTGTCAAAATGGGTCGTCTTTGGGCTTTGTCATTCACTCACGTCATTTCCTGACTCTGAGTTCTATCAAAGAGGGACAACTGTAGACACTCCATTTTTGACGGCCCTTATGACTTAGACGTCATCGCATGCACACCCAATGACGAGTCTCTAAGCTCATCAAGTGCTCGAAGTCCTCAGCGGAATGCCATAACTTTGAGCCCTTCAAACCCCACACTCTTCTTCGTCCATCACTTTTGGTTGCCGGCCATCAATTTCTTTTGCCGATATTTTGTGACAATTGTGACAGCTGTTTGCACAGATGGATGTATCTGCCCCCACATGTATGGATGAATGTTCTTGAGGGGAATTCATGTTTTCTATATATAGGAGGGCTCCCTCTTATGTTTTAGGGTTAGAAAAATTTTAGAGCAAAATTTTTTTTCTCTCTTTCTACAATTCTCTCTCTCTCTAGCAAATTCCTACGCTTTTGCTTACAAATCGTCAACCTTTGTCTCAACACTCTAAACCAAACCTCTTCATCTATGAGCTGAGGTATTCTTGAGCCTTGTTGGAGCTCTAGAGGGTGTGTTTGCTTGGTTTTGTTTTTTGGAATTGGTCTTCTTCTTCAAAGGTATAAGGCTTTGCCTATTTGCTTGCTTTGTTTACTCTTTTTTCTTGCAATTTTCTAACTATTTTTAGGCTATAAAAACTCTGTATTTTTGGGCTGAAACTTGGGTTCTAAGGCCATTAAAGGTTGAGGAGTGGTTTACCCTTCTTTGAACAATGTTTTGGAGGCTTTTACCCTTGTGTTTCCCAGCCTTGCGCTATCTATTTTTAAGCTTTTAAACAATGTTTTTCAGAGTTATTTCAGTGGCCGAAACCATGTTTTGAAGTCCAAATTTAGAGGGGTTAGCCTCCCCTCTTCGTGTCTTGCTTACTAGCCTAGCTTGTGTCATGTTTTAGCTTATTAATCTAACTTTTGTTAGCTTCATTCCAGCATGTTTTAGGACTTATTTTAGACTTTTTTAGCACTATTTTTGGTTAATAGTTCTATTTGAGCTTTGTTTTGCATGCTTATAGTGTAATTGTCCTCATGAGTTTGGTGTTCTAGGCCTTAGACACCTTCTTATTTGAGTTGATTGCATTTATTTATGGCTTTCCATACTTGTGATCACTTTTAATCACCTCTAGAACGTCGCTCCTTTCTTGGCTTTTGTTTTTCTTTGAAAGTGGTACAAATAACTTGCTTGTTTAAAGCATGAGATTAAGATGTCATGCTTCACGGTTTAATCCCTGGGGGTTCATTACCAACGGTGTGATGTCTTTTTCATGCCTAAGACAACACCTAGTTTGAGCCCTCTTTCCATTAGAGGACTTAAACTCACCCTTTGGGCTCAATTCATTAAAGAACGGTTGGTAATCTAAAACGATGTAATAAAATTGAGACTAAAAAAGGTGCAAGATAATAATTTGTTTGTGTTCAATCGGACGTTATTTGAGCACATAGAAGCTTGAGGCATTTCATACTCATTAGTGATGAAATGGTTCAAGTTTCCAAGGTCACTACTTCCCTTGATCTTCCATGATATTGAACTTGCACACTTCGGTTCATATGCCATCATGCAATGAAATTGCTTGAGTTGATGGTTCATGAACAATGTTTACTACTCCTTCAATTTGTTCATGAAAATGAGGGGTTAGTTGTGCAAACAAACCCTTGAGAATACCCTGTGCATGCTCTATTTGTTCTCTTTTGCAGCAGGGTGAACTGGGTAGCAGTGGTCGGCAGGCCACCTTTGATGGCCGGCCGGCTATCACTGGTGGCCGACAGGCCCTTATCACTAGCTGGCCGGCCAGCCGGTCACTGACGCAAAATTCAGCCATGTATTTTTGAAGCAAAACAGAGTTATTCTAGAAGTGGGCAACAATATTTGTGTTCTCTATGCAACACAGGCTCTCCGGAAGCAAAACAGTGGCCTTTCGGGAGGAAACCGAGCATGCGCATGAACATCCCTCGCTTCCCGAGGCAGAGTAGTTAGCTTAGTACTTAATTGTTTAGCTTGCTTACTTCTTTTAATTTCACTTGTGTTGTAATTATTTAATTAGTTAAAGTAGTCAGCTAGTTGTGATGTTGTAATCATTTTAGTTAATTAGAATAGTTAATTAATTCATATGTTGTTGTTATAATTAGTTAAGTAGCTTAGCTAGTTTATTCATTTTGTTTTATAGTAGTTAATTAGCTTAGCTTTAGTTAGTAATCTAGTTAGTTCATTGAGACTTTCCTTCGTGAGAGCACAATGTAATAATGTGTATGTCTTCTAACCCCCCATTTTTCTTCCTTTTATTTACTAGCTAGTGATGGTTAGTTTAGGACATCATGTTTTGTTTAGCATAGTCCATGTTCGCATCCATTTGTATTGCATGCACCGAGACTCGGTTCATCATTCTAACTAGATTGTTAGTTTAATACTTCTTTGAATACGTGCTGAGATCGCATGCTATTTAATTGATTCATATGCCATATTGGTAGCCAACTCTAGTAATTGCATATTACATGTGTTGCTTTAGTCATATTGTATGCTTAAGAATCATGCATTTTTCTAACTAGCTTCTTCTTTGGCTTGGAGGACTAGGTATGCCATTACTCGTTTTAGCATATCGTATGCGTGTGATTGTTGCCATGTTTAGCATGCTTGCCAGCCATGAGGCTAAGTGCTTAAGTGCTATAAACAGTTTGAATGCAGGTGGGTGAAGGCTAATTGCTCGAATTGGAATAATTTGAGCAATGTTCATATGCGATCACTTTTTCAAGTGGTACATATTTCGAAACAATTTTCGAAACAAACATGACTAAAAATGTTCCAATTCTTGCAAAGTTAGTATGTACTTGTGTGTGTGTGCATCACATAGTAATGCTAGCCTAATACACTAGAACAAGAGCATATAATGTAAATAAAATTCATATCATGATTAGTAGAGGCCGATCTTTGATCGGGCGAGCGGGAGTGCTCAAATTCATTCATGACCTTCTCCTCTCGTACCTAAGTTCCCGAGCCGAGGCAATCTTGGTGATGACGGACACGTGGCCATTTGCACGAGTCATGGGTTTCCTAAATTGCCCAAAATATTTTGGCGGCGACTCTGTATCCGGCAAAGCAGTCCATTTTTTGCAATTTGATTCAAAATTGATTTTCCAAAAGATTTGCCGGATTTGGACTCCTTGGTGTTTATCTATTTCACATTGCACTTGGGTAATTAGATTCGGAACCGCGGGAGTTCGATACTGTAGGGGCTCATTGGTCTTCCAAAAGGGGCCGCAAAAAAGTCAAGCCACAACACCCAAGTCATAAGGGCGGTCAAAAATGAGGTGTCTAGAAGTGATTGGAAAAGGGCTGTTGTTGGGAAGAAACTACAGTCGGTTGGTGCTTGGTGGATGTAGAGCTTTTTTTTGACACCACGATGCGAACCTGTTTCACCAAAAGGGAATAGGAATGCATACTGAAGAGCATCATATTAGCCATAATAATGCATAACTCTTCAGTTACTACTAGACTTTTGTTTGACAATAACATCATGAGTTCGGTTAGCAATGCCTTCTTCTTCAACCTAAAGAGGTGCTATCTGTGAAGCAATTGGTGTTATATGTGGGTTGATTGAGTTCAAGACTTGTTTGAATAACAATATTATGATCTTCAGATGGGTTGATATCTTTCAAGCTTTGAAGAAATTGTGCACATGGATTAGATAACAACATAGTCATGAGTGCTTCAATAATATCAGGGCGAAGGTGCGGACAAGATAGGCACCAATTTTCTAGTTCATGTTTTATGTCAACAAAATAGAGCTGCAAATACTTGGGAGTCACATCTATTTGATTCAAATAGTTGGCGTGATGGTAAATCTGTCTTTGCGCTCAAAAGGTCTAAATTCCTTTTCTTTTTCATGCTACATTGGTATCAAGTTTAACACCTATAGACGTGAAGGTGAAGAGGTTGTTGTATGCACGAATGTTAGCTTGAAAATGTTGGCTACCATCACAAGTATTAGTTAGAAAGCAATAAAGAGCAGGAGGGGGTTTGTTGGTTGCAAGGAGTATCGCACCCTTGGAACAACAAAAACCTTATGTGCAAAGATCTTTGCATTGCATATAAGTGGTAGAAAGATGGTTACGAGAGAACAGACGAGAGCAGTGGTAGGGATGGTAGTAAAAGTTGATTTGTCAGGTGCCTCGTGTACCTTTAAGAGAATGTGTTTATGAAGTTTTTAATGTATATAATATATGTATGTATTTATGTGTCTATGTATATATAGGAGATGTCGGACAGAGTACGTTGTATATACTTTGTGGACTTGGATGTGAAGATGATATTGATGTGGGATTGCATAGTTATGGAGCATCTTGGTTACTAACTATTTGCTACGACGTAGAACTTGATGCTAGTGTATAATATAATGGTAAGAGAAGCATTAGCCGAAATAATTTCTCTTTATGATACGATCAAATAAGAATCAAATTGTAGACAGCATGTATATTTCTAAGAAGTATAGAGTAGGTGGCTTGCTAGGCGGAACTAAATTGTATGAGAAGTTGCATGTAGAAGGAATTTGCTACTCGCTTGATTCGTGTGAAGCCGAGCCTTTAGTAGCTGAGGTGGATGCTAATAGGAGAAAAGAGTTAATAAGTCTACCTAAGAAGGTTTACATGCAAGGGTTACTTGTGCTGGCAGGTTGGCTAGTGGGTTTACTGTTTGAAGTAGAAGTGGGTTGTCATTGGAGACTTGCTCTTTATCGCTGACTTTCACATCGCATTCTTTTTTGTTTGGTAGTAAGTCGGTTGTAGTAAGTACATTGTCACAGTCGATTCTATTCATGTTTATGAGCTGGAATGGGTTGACAATTTATTTTAGTTGGTATATGATTTATGGTTTTCTTGCATATTTGTTACTAATCAAACCTTTTTCTTCCTTGACATGGGATAAGAGGTTGTGTTGTTGTGGTGGTCACATTATTGGCTAGTGTAGGGAGGTAGATAGCTTTGACAAGAGGCTAAAGTGATATTGATGTGGTATGCCTAGCATGAATGCAGTATAAGTTTAAGCATACATTCTAACAAAGTCATGACTACTGTGTCTATGTTTTCAAATGTGATGTATAGTACTTCATATTCAAGACATGTAACGTACCTTTGGTCATACCACGAGGGAAGTACGAATTGGTTCGCAAAGAAACAAAGAGCATACGGTGGGTTTCTTTTGAAGTGAACAAGCTAGAACAATGATCTATGGATAAGCAAAGAATAGAAGTTAAGGTGGAAACATCGTTAAAGATTCAATTGTTTTTGAATGTTTGACATTGGTTGTATTCAAACCTTAATAATAAGAAGCATAGAAGATATTAGATTTGAATTACAATAATAGGAAAATTTGAGAAATTTACATTTATTTTTGAGGTTTCCATTTTTGTTGCACAAAATATTCTTCGTATAGGCCTTAGTTACGATTTTATTGTTATACTGCTATATCCCATTATGATTCAAATGTGGTTATGGAGCCACTTAAATGCTGAAAAAGAAAAATGATTATAAACATAGTGTTCTTCAACTATGATTTATAAAGATTGGTTGTATGCAATTGTATAGATTTTATGTAACATCTATTTACATCGACATGACTTCACCTAATTACTCTATCGTAGTGCACTTGATTACACCTAATAATTTTGCACATAAATTTTTTGTTTGTTTGATTTAATCAAAATTGGTTGTATTTAAGGTTGAGTTGGGCTTCTCTATACTATTCACAATTATTAACATGTATTAAACAATATTTTGTTCTTTGTTTGTATAATGATTAAATATTGAAGGCTTACTCATTTTAATTATTTATTCACTTATTTATAATATAATGGAAGCATGGTTGGATAGAGTTTCATGCATGATTGGTTTAGTCCTAAATCTATGAACTTAAAACCGATCATGAGTAAATTAGTTTTCAATTTAGTATCAACTTCAAACAAACCAATTTATGCTCACCCATACCATCAAGACCATCAAAAGTTGGTTGCTCCTTTTCTATCCAATTTTACTTTTGAGGACGACTCCATTTGAAGTAGAATAAATTGTTTATGGAGTAAATGTTCTTGTCTCCAAAGTAATAGCTGCCTAGAATAGTTAGACACTATTATCACACAGTTGTGTATTGTTGAATGGCTTTCTTTGCTTTAGCAATGAAGTTTTTTTTTATTTTATTTTCTTTTGTTATTTTTTTTTTATTTTTTTCTTTTATGTTTGCTTTTTTCTTATGGGTTTAAGATGCTAATGGAATCTTGTTTACTGGAAAAAAGAAAGGAAAAAGAAAAAAAGAAAAATAAAAGGGTGGTTGATTTGATCCTCACAATATCTTCAGAGCACGTTAGAATTGGATTTTCATCTTTCAGTGATCAATCTAAAGTATTCCCAATTCCCTCCAGGGTTGGCATTACCTATTAAACAAAAAATTATAATCTTCTGTGGTCTATAGATTAATTCTAAGCACAAGATTAGCTGTCAACATAAACATATGGGTCCATAGGGAAGAGAAAGGGATGGCCAATATGAAAAGAAGGTTTTGCTAACGACCGTGCATAGGGTGTTTTCAAAAAATCAAATACTACAATAACTAAAAAATATAATTCAAAAAATGTATATAGATTCAATAATGATCGTACACTATAAGATTAAGAAATCTTTCTAAATTGATCTCTTTGACCCTCCTCTGAGAATCATATAAGTTTATTTCAAATGTTTGATTTGTTGATTCAAAATTCAGACTATTCTTTTGCTTTTTAACTTTACTTATTTTATTTTTATGTGATATTTAATAAGCTAGAAGAATTCTTCCTCAATTTTTTGTTTATTTACTAGCCTCTCTTAAATGACATAGATTTGTTCCCACAGGTCGATTCATTTTCCCATCGACTGAGAGGTACAAAATCTTGTTTTCTTGCTCTTCAAATAGCTAACTACCATACCACTAATCCATGCAAATAAGATTTGCTAATATTTATTATGGTCCACCCTTTGATTGATTTTTTTATTTTAGTTTTCTCATGAAACTATTAAATAAGAGGGGATGATAACATTTCTATTTATTTATTTTTATTCTTTACACAGGTGGAATAAAATTATTGCAAACAAATCATGTTTGCTTGTTCACATGGTCCTGATCAATTTGGTATACACTTGGATTCGTTTATGGGATCTGAAATGTAGTAATACGAATTTCTTGATGGCACTTGTTTGATTTGCAAGGAAGATAACCATGAATGACATTCTTTTTTTTGTGCACACCCAAATGATGAAATGAAGGGATATATAATTATATTTCTATTCTTTCTATACAAACATTGTCCTAACTCAACAAAAGTTATTGGTGTAAGACCTTTTCCCAGAATATTTTATATATACCGATGACTTTTATGTTAGTGAAAGATTAAATTCAAACAGGTGGTTACAAGTTGATCCACGTTGTTTTGGTTTGTTTCTTGGCCTGTGAAAAGCTTTTCTGTTTGTTATTTTGGTGTTGTTGTGTCACGACCCGAACCCGCCCCCATGCGTTAAGGACGTAACCGGCCAGTAATCCTAAGATTACCTACGGCCTCAAACCAAAACAGACTTAACACATCAGAGTAAAGGGGGCCAAAAGGGAAGCCAAATTTAAAACTTTGTCCATGGAGCTGTGCTTACATGGCACATCAAAACAAACCATACATATGTACGTTAATAACTCACAACAGAAACATAGTGACATAGGTTCTGTACAGACAGGATCATCCAAACTAAGTCAACCAATGAAAACTACATACAGACGTATTCAAAACTTCGCCAACCTGACAAAATGTAAATATATAACAAAAGGGCGAAGACGGGTCTCGTGCGTGAGACACAAGGGCTGACTCTCTCAAAACCTTAGTTGCTCCCTACAGACTTCACTGAGGCTAGGTTTGGACTTCTCTTGGCTCACCTACAAGCACATGAATGAGCGTGAGCGATAGCCCAATGAATAATATCAATATGACAGTTACATAACAATATGTAGAACAACATGCTCCAAACGACCTTGGGCCCAATTCATACTTCTATTTAACAAATATATATATATATATAACTATACGAAATTCAAATCAAGTAACTGTAGTTCCAAACATTCTGGCCTTTGGCCCATTCAGATTTCCATTCATGTCAAAACGGCCTTCGGCCCGTTCATTTACGTCAAAACGGCCTTCGGCCCATTCATTTCTATCAAAATGGCCTTCGGCCCATTCGTTTACGTCAAAACGGCCTTCCGCCCATACATTTATGTCAAAACGGCCTTCGGCCCATTCATTCATGTCAAAACGACCATAGGTCCATTCATATATGTCAAAACGACCTTCGGTCCACTCATTTCTATCAAAATGACCTTCGGTCCATTCATTTCTGTCAAAACGGCCTTCAGCCCACTCATTCATGTCAAAATGACCTTCGGTCCACTTATTTCTATCAGAACGACCTTTGGTCCATTTATGTTTATCAAAACGACCTTTGGTCCATTTATGTTCATCAAAACGACCTTTGGTCCATTTATGTTTATCAGAACGACCTTTGGTCCATTTATTTCTGCCAAAACGGCCTTCGGCCCACTCAATCATGTCAAAACGACCTTCGGTCCACTTATTTCTATCAGAACGACCTTTGGTCCATTTATGTTTATCAAAACGACCTTTGGTCCATTTATGTTCATCAAGACGACCTTGGGTCCATTTATGTTTATCCATATCAGACTTACGTCCATAATCCCAATTAGCAATTCATAAAGCTTATAAGGGAATAGACAATTGGACATTCACAAGCATTCAAATATCGATATTACTCACAGTGATCGGCTTGTGGATTTGCCCTGGAGCTTGACCCTACACGTTTCATGAACACAAAAGGGTCATTAACAGTTCAATCCGTTCTTTAATTCACATATTCCTCTTTAGGCTTTATTATTATCTCATTAACTCATTTACAGTGCTTAACATATGCCTAAGAGTGCTTGCAAGTGAAAGAGAACGGAAAATGGAACACAAAATGCAAAAACACGATTTCAGAAAATAGGGTCCCCGCTTGAGCGTGGACTTCCCTGCTCGAGCGGACCCTTAGGTCTGCGAAAGCACTGGTTGCCTTCTATTCCAGCTCGAGCGTGAACTCAGCCGCTCGAGCGGACTACCTATCTACATAGCTCCCCGCTCGAGCGTGAACTTCCCCGCTCGAGCGGGAACCATGTCTGCAAAAAGTGCTGGGAGCACGATTTTCCCGCTCGAGCGGCAGTTCCCCTGCTCGAGCGGACAGCAAAATTCTGGAAATCCCAGGTTGAGTTCTTGTGCTCCAATTCGATTGTTCAGCTACATTACTTGCATGCAATGGCTCAAATCTCAAATATAATCATACCAACATGGTACCAATGCAAGATTATAACATTATGAAGCTCAATTTCTTGATTTATCTACATGCATGGCCCAAAATATGTCAAACTCAACACCAACATAACAAATTCATGCATTCAAGCTCATATCTTCTCAAATTGTACATGCATGTGATGAATTAGCCACATTCTCCACTTGGATAACCCAAATGGTGATCAAAACATGAGTTTCTTCTAACATTTCACATGGATTACACACATTTGTGCTCAAACATGCAATTTCAAAGTAATTTCTTACATGCATGCACATATTAAGCTTCAATTCAACAATTCCAACACAATTTCATTTCAATCTTACTCTTGATCACCAAATTAGCTTGAACACACAAAATTACGAACTATAATCCAAGAATTACTCACCTAGAAGCTTTGATCTTCTAAGTTCTAGTCAATTGTTGAGCTAAATCCCCAAAATTTCCAAGCTTTAAGCCCAATTGCACAATTTCTCTCCCTTTCTCTCACTAAGGCCGGCCCTCACTCTCTCACAATTGAATCCCTCAGATTCTTGAGTTCATAAGACTTAAAGGGGAGTGCAGTGCTATCATACAACAAGCCCCACTAATATAATATTTTAATATAAAATATTTGGGCACTTAATTCATCAATTTAATCAGTTTAAATTGACCAGAATCAATTTTCAATTAAATTTCACCGTAGGATCTAAAAATTATGCCAACCACAATGGCGTAATCAATTTCGAGTTCTGTGGCCGATAAGGCCCTCAATTAATTTTCGAAGTGGATTATTCAAATAGATATTCCTACGGTGAACAGATAAAACTTCAAAATCACATATATTCACATAGTGGCACCTAAAATCATGCTAAACACATAGTCATACTCAAATTAAGGACCAATTAGCATACTACGAAACAGGGGTATCACAGTTTTCCCCCCTTTAGGAAGTTTGGTCCCTCAAACTTATTTCACCCTTAGTCGAACACAATTCGGAACACCTTTCATTCAACGGTTCCAATCCTTTTTGATAGCCATTTACTTTGTCTCAAAATCAAGCAACACTCTGTTCTCAATCAGTTGGGGACTTACATTTTCTTCCATACAAGGCTTGTATGGTGTCACACCAATCTAGAGTGTAGGCTGTGGTTGTAAGCAAAGTCTGCCAACAATGGATAGATCTTTCAAATTCCCTGAAAAATCTACTGCATAAATTTGGAGTATTTCTCCCAAAAATCTAACAAGTTCTTTCTGATCATACATCAATTTGCGAACGGAAAACAGCGCCGAATCATAATTCAGTTTCGTATCAAATTCATAGTTTGTCCAGATTATATACAGGAGTCATAAGTCATGATTAAGTTTACGTGATACATTCATTAGCATTAACATAACAGAACGGAACGGAACAGAACAGAACATATACACGTGAGGTTACGAATAACCAGTTTCATAAGGGAACCTCCGGGTCCGGGTAACATAACAGAACAGAAGCTGAGCCCCCATTGCCTCTTGAAGGCTTTTCAGAATTCAAACACATTTTAGAATTTCTGTCTAAACAATAGGTACTGGGACCCCATGTAAATGAGCGATCTTATCGGTGTAAACAGTGGCTAGTCCACAAGCATCATACAAAATTTTATAGGGAGAAATGGGCCACTTCAATAATTTTACCTACAATAGCCCAAATGGGACTTATACCTTGGGTGTTCAATGTAGCCCCCCACAATGAAATTCGTAGTCACATAATTCTCTCTCCATTCCGAAATAGAGAGAGGTCAAAGTAGTTCCACCACTATCTGAAATTCAACTTCGACCTGTTGGCACCGAAAAATATTTATACATATTCACCAACTGCCCTCTTCAAGGTAGGTCACCAACATATTTATTTCAATGTTAGCTAACTTTATCACAGAAGTTCGGTCTATTCCGTGTCACAAAAGTTCAATTCATTCTTCAATAATTCCCCAATTCACGATCTGATTCGGTATTTAGTCCAGTGACTCATCACAATTATCCAAGGTCAATTAGCAGTCTTCAGGAACACAAGATGGATCCAGATACTGATTCCCGAAACAACAAAGGTAACATCGAAGTAATTACCCACACAACACACATAGTCCAGACATCCCCATAATACTGATTGTAAAGTACAATAACATCGAAGCAGGCAATTTCTGACATAATGCACGTGTTCTCAATTCATTCAACAGTTTACAGTTCACAATTCAGTTCAATATTCAATTCCCTGTTCTATCGAGTCTTTCCACATTATCTGGTAGTTATCAAAAGCATAGGGCAATTCATATATAAACCTCCATAATGGCAAAGGTAGTATCAAAGGAGTCAATCACATGTTAAGCACAATTTACACATCCTCAGGACCCCAATTACAGAATATAATGGCGCTGGGCAGGCGTTCACAATGTGTACTGAATTCGCACACTTATGGATAATCAGGATTTTTCAAAGCTTCTTGGATGTCTATAACATCTGCATAATACCAAAGGATGACATTCCGGTCAAAACAAAGGAATAATCGTCTCGGAATCAAGCACACCCGTTTACGACCATCGGTGGCTGACTCAAGTTCGATTAGCCAAACCCACCCGTACGAAACCGTCGGTGGCAAAAGGTATCTCGATCAAAGGTGCTACATTGGCTTAATGTCCCCTAGCACGAAAGGATGCCCCAAGAATGTCATCAAAACAAACATAATACCACTCACCGTAACCTGATCTTCCAAAATCCGATAACACTGAAGCAACCACTCTCCCATACACAACATATTCTGATCAGTCAAAGACAAATGTTCAGTACTGCTCAAAATCAAATCAATCTACCGTCATCGGTTCCCATAGCGTCAAACAAACAAAATGGAACAACACTCCTTACGACACCCAATCACGGGGTTTGTACAATTCGGTTCCTTTGTAACACTTATGCCCAATTGTTGAAGGTCGGTTCTCAATGGTGTTCATGGTTAGATCAATCTGTTGATAGCCCACAAAAGGTCTTTCAAATAAGTCAAGTATCCCAAACGAATTCAAGTTTTGGGTCTATCAGTTTTTCTGCCAAGAATAATTTGGCTATTTATTCATGAACGATTCCTGGTCTTCCCTTAACAAAATCAAATCAACCCAAGCAAAGGTCTTATCGGATTAAATCAAACAAAGGTTCCATCAAATTGTATCCAATGAGGGTTCTATCAGGTCAAATCAGACAAGGGTTCTAAAGGACCGAATCAGATAAAAGTTTTCTCAAATGGGGTACATTCGGTTCCGTGAGGCTCACTTCGTTTGTTTTGGCACATGGCTGATAGTTTCGTAACTGTCCTAAGTTTATCAGTTCTCAAAGTCACATCAGGGTCATTCATCACAACTGTTTATATCAAAAGGTATGTATCATAATCAAATCAGCAGTTCCCAAATAAGTCTTATATGCAAGTACATAGTGCACAGTAACACGGTAAACAAGGTTCCTCAGTTACACATAACATAGGATTGTCACGCAAAAGTTCGAAATCAGTCACAAAACATAGACTTACAAGTCAAGCTCAGTTTAGTCATGCAGTTCAGTCAATTTTCTACCAGTTCCACATACATGATCCATAATTTGCAGAGTTTATTATTTGGGGTGCTCAACTTAGTTATACAATCACAAGGTCACAATTCCAGTGGTTTAGTCATTGACGACAGTAGTATAACAAATCACCCTGAGCAGAGGTTTAGATGTACAGGTGCATGCGTAGAGTTAATCAATATCCCAATACATATTTCACAATTTCCCCAAATGAAGCATACACATTCAATGAATACGGCCTCGATCTGATAGGTCTAACCAATATAGATACACATGCAGCAGATATGAAGGAATATGCCGATCCGAATCAAATAATATCCCAAGTAAAAATGTACACATGTACTAAGTCAGAACCAATCAACACATAGGCATTCATTTGTAAACAGTATAGATACCTGGGATAATGGTTACAACATTCTGAGTGCTTTCTGGGATGAGTGTGATTACTCCATCCTGAGTAGCAATTCCTACCACTGGTACGGATTTAGCCAAGGCAGAGGATTCATTCACATTTCGTTCAATCCAGGGACATTTCCTTGCCGTATGGTCCATTTTACCATATCTATAACGAACCCCAGAAGTCTGATAACAATCTCCTTGGTGTTTCTCACACTGGTGATGGCAAAGGTTCTTGCCGTAGCGGCAACTGACGCTGTTGTCTCAGGATCTCCGCCAATTCTTGTACTACTCTTTCCGAACTATCAAGTCGGGCCGTGGAAAAACTTTCCAACCCGTATGCCCTTAATTTGCCCATACTCTACACGAATCCGTATCAAACTTTACCAAATACTGGGATGCCCAATACGAAATTAAACACAAAATCACATGAGTACATTCGCACATAGGCACATTGTTATATTCTCCTTTCACATATCGTATGCAATTAATCACTTACGTAACAGATAATTGCATATTTATCAAATATCGCATGCTGAACATTTACTAAGTAATTATATACTCAAATCATGTTCATATTTCAAATAGACACCCGTAGGCAGAATTGAATGCACATAAACAACTTTTCATGTATGTGCATTATAACAAAACAAACTTGTTGTACACATTAGTGTAACAATTTATATCTCATATTCGAATCATATGTGGTATTTCCTTTAGCGTAACATATCATACTGGTCAAGCATATCAAGTTCCATAATGGAACCTTTGGTACCAGCAACATGTCTCATACATAGGCCGCGGTATTATTTCCCCCGGCTAGGGCCTTATGACCATAAGCCACAGTATTATGTCCCCTGGGCGAGGGCCTCTGCTAAGGATACCACAATTACGTTCCAGGAAATTTGGACAATCATTAATTCGTTTCATATCATCATAACATAATTAAGGCTAAACGTAACATTATAGAGTTCTTACTCACCATCCGATTGAACTTGCATTACACTTTATACAAAAATTCACGAGTATGCATATACCGGAAAGCATACATATTCCAATGGTTCACAATGCAAGCAATTTACAAATCATAGCACATGACTGTTCATACCGAAACACATCAGCATATTCTTCATGCCATCAGATTTATATTTATCACGTGAATGCATCCTAGATCTTTTCTAGACGCTTATTGCCCTTTTGGACAAGTGTGTGAGTTATTAACTCGTGCTCTGATACCACTCTGTCACGACCCGAACCCGCCCCCATGGGTTAAGGACGTAACCGGCCAGTAATCCTAAGATTACCTACGGCCTCAAACCAAAACAGACTTAAAACATCAGAGTAAAGGGGGCCAAAAGGGAAGCCAAATTTAAAACTTTGTCCATAGAGCCGTGCTTACATGGCACATCAAAACAAACCATACATATGTACGTTAATAACTCACAACAGAAACATAGTGACATAGGTTCTGTACAGACAGGATCATCCAAACTAAGTCAACCCATGAAAACTATATACAGACGTATTCAAAACTTCGCCAACCTGACAAAATATAAATATATAACAAAAGGGCGAAGACGGGTCTCGTGCGTGAGACACAAGGGCTGACTCTCTCAAAACCTTAGTTGCTCCCTACACACTTCACTGAGGCTGGGTCTGGACTTCTCTTGGCTCACCTACAAGCACATGAATGAGCGTGACCGATAGCCCAGTGAATAATATCAATTTGACAGTTACATAACAATATGTAGAACAACATGCTCCAAACGGCCTTGGGCCCAATTCATACTTCTATTTAACAAATATATATATATATAACTATACAAAATTCAAATCAAGTAACTATAGTTCCAAACATTCTGGCCTTTGGCCCATTCAGATTTCCATTCATGTCAAAATGGCCTTCGGCCCGTTCATTTACGTCAAAACGGCCTTCGGCCCATTCATTTCTATCAAAATGGCCTTCGGCCCATTCGTTTACGTCAAAACGCCTTCAGCCCATACATTTATGTCAAAACGGCCTTCAGCCCATTCATTCATGTCAAAACGACCTTAGGTCCATTCATATATGTCAAACGACCTTCGGTCCACTCATTTCTATCAAAACGACCTTCGGTCCATTCATTTCTGTCAAAACGTCCTTCGGCCCACTCATTCATGTCAGAACGACCTTCGGTCCACTAATTTCTATCAGAACGACCTTTGGTCCATTTATGTTTATCAAAACGACCTTTGGTCCATTTATGTTCATCAAAACGACCTTTGGTCCATTTATGTTTATCAGAACGACCTTTGGTCCATTTATTTCTGTCAAAACGGCCTTCAGCCCACTCAATCATGTCAAAACGACCTTCGGTCCACTTATTTCTATCAGAACGACTTTTGGTCCATTTATGTTTATCAAAACGACCTTTGGTCCATTTATGTTCATCAAGACGACCTTGGGTCCATTTATGTTTATCCATATCAGACTTACGTCCATAATCCTAAGTAGCAATTCATAAAGCTTATAAGGGAATAGACAATTGGACATTCACAAGCATTCAAATATCGATATTACTCACAGTGATCGGCTTGTGGATTTGCCCTGGAGCTTGACCCTACACGTTTCATGAACACAAAAGGGTCATTAACAGTTCAATCCGTTCTTTAATTCACATATTCCTCTTTAGGCTTTATTATTATCTCATTAACTCATTTACAGTGCTTAACATATGCCTAAGAGTGCTTGCAAGTGAAAGAGAACGGAAACCGGAACACAAAATGCAAAAACAGGATTTCAGAAAATAGGGTCCCCGCTTGAGCGTGGACTTCCCTGCTCGAGCGGACCCTTAGGGCTGCGAAAGCACTGGTTGCCTTTTATTCCAGCTCGAGCGTGAACTCGGCCGCTCGAGCGGACTGCCTATCTACATAGCTCCCCGCTCGAGCGTGAACTTCCCCGCTCGAGCGGGAACCATGTTTGCAAAAAGTGCTGGGAGCACGATTTTCCCGCTCGAGCGGCAGTTCCCCCGCTCGAGCGGACAGCAAAATTCTGGAAATCCCAGGTTGAGTTCTTGAGCTCCAATTCGATTTTCCAGCTACATTACTTGCATGCAATGGCTCAAATCTCAAATATAATCATACCAACATGGTACCAATGCAAGATTATAACATTATGAAGCTCAATTTCTTGATTTATCTACATGCATGGCCCAAAATATGTCAAACTCAACACCAACATAACAAATTCATGCATTCAAGCTCATATCTTCTCATATTGTACATGCATGTGATGAATTAGCCACATTCTCCACTTGGATAACCCAAATGGTGATCAAAACATGAGTTTCTTTTAACATTTCACATGGATTACACACATTTGTGCTCAAACATGCAATTTCAAAGTAATTTCTTACATGCATGCACATATTAAGCTTCAATTCAACAATTCCAACACAATTTCATTTCAATCTTACTCTTGATCACCAAATTAGCTTGAACACACAAAATTACGAACTATAATCCAAGAATTACTCACCTAGAAGCTTTGATCTTCTAAGCTCTAGTCAATTGTTGAGCTAAATTCCCAAAATTTCCAAGCTTTAAGCCAAATTGCACAATTTCTCTCCCTTTCTCTCACTAAGGCCGGCCCTCACTCTCTCACAATTGAATCCCTCAGATTCTTGAGTTCATAAGACTTAAAGGGGAGTGTAGTGCTATCATACAACAAGCCCCACTAATATAATATTTTAATATAAAATATTTGGGCACTTAATTCATCAATTTAATCAGTTTAAATTGACCAGAATCAATTTTCAATTAAATTTCACCATAGGCTCTAAAAATTATGCCAACCACAATGGCGTAATCAATTTCGAGTTCTGTGGCCGATAAGGCCCTCAATTTAATTTTCGAAGTGGATTATTCAAATAGATATTCCTACGGTGAACAGATAAAACTTCAAAATCACATATATTCACTTAATGGCACCTAAAATCATGCTAAACAAATAATCATACTCAATTAAGGACCAATTAGCATTCTACGAAACAGGGGTATCACATGTTGTTCTCAGGTTGCTTACTTACCAACTTGGGGAACAACTATCAAATGATTAGGTTTGTTTAGTAGTATTTTATATGTTGTTACTTGTTAGTCGCTTACCAGATAAAACGTTATATATTGAAACTGATAATGTGTGCCTCTTGAATCTCATTCCATCTTGTCTATAGTTATGTGTTCTGGTTTTACGGTTGTGGCTGTTTGTGGAAATGGTTAATGGTATTATTGTGGTAGCGAGATGTTTGCCGTAAACAATGCCTTGCACAGTTTTTGATCACAAAAGAAAAACACAACAATGGCCCAACACACAAACACAATTAAAAACCCATAGAAAACCATCCAACTATATATATTAATTTCACTAAGCCATTTGTTTTCATTCAATAGTAGCTACCTTTTTAGGGGAAAAAGAAGAAGGAAAAAACAATCTATGTATCAAAGCCCAAACAAGACATGATCAAGAGCCCATTTGTTTGAAACATTTTGTCATTTATCCTTATCTATTGCAACTGCTACCAACTTTTCTTCACAAAACCCTATAATACACCAAGCTTTGAAACAATTAAACCATTTCCACGTGTAACGTCCCAAAATTCGTAAACTTTTATATAGTCAATTTTATTAAATATTCACTGGTTAATATCAAAAAAATCCATTTCTTATACGAAAATGTTTTAAGAAAAATATTGTTTTTCATTACGTAAATGTCGTTCTCATTGAACTATATTAAACTATTACATATTGTGCCCACAATACAAATCGTAGTTCACAAATTAGAGAAATCAAAAGTAAAGATACCCTAATGGTGTACAAGTTTCAAGGGAAACCCCTTGATTTCACATAAAGGGTGGACATTCAAAAAACACATTATCTCTAGAGCTTCAACAAATAACATCCAGTGAGCCCACGTGCTTTATTGAAAAATCTTCACCGCCTTGCCACTTGGGCTAAGTTACACCATTAATTCCTGAAATGTTATTAGTTTGGGCTGAGCTATTGTCCCGTAGGAAATACTATTAACAAGATATATAAATAATCGAGATGCATATGATCATGCCATGTACTTATTACAAATCTATGTTTTCTCCCTTTAAAACCAAAAATGCTTAATGCATGATTTCCATTCAAAGTCTCATTTGTAACCCTGGGATGGTAAATACGCTATGAAATTCCAAGAGCCACAAAACCATACTTACATACATAAATTGTTATACAAAAAATGACCCACATTTGCTGGCTACTAATAAAGCAGAGAATGGGCACCCAAAATCATCAATTTTTGCACTTTTACTGACTACAATATGACAGGACTAGTGGACACCCAAAAACATTCTCTCACAATCATCCGATGATAAACTCAATACGGGGCAATTGGGCACCTTAACTTCCCGCGCTGGTACCAACATAATACATAACCGTTTCCCAAAATCCAACTTAAGTACCCGGACTCATACGTTATTTGTCCCCTTTCAACATTTTCCAAACATCCACAAGATTGTAAGATCACAAGAGAAAATCATAATGCACATGATGCATAAGTTTTCAATCCCAATTTAGCTAAGGTTTGTTCAATTCATAACAACATTTAATGATATCAACAACTAAAGAATTTTTGCAATCTCACAATTTCCACAATCTCAATATCTACCAATCTCAATACATTTATCTAAGTGTTTCAAAAATCTCATATCTCAACTCCTTTGCCATAATCACTCACTCAATTTTAAGATTTAAGAGTCAATTTGTCCAAACCCATTATTAAATCAAATTTGAAAACTTGGATTTTTTTTTAAAAAAATTGGGACCTTCCATTATTTTTGCACTTAAAAAATTAATTCATATCATCAATAACAATAATCAACTATAATACACCATGATTTTTTCAAATTATATAAACCCTTTTTTATTCATGAAACCCACTTTAATTCACAAAAATCAACTCATACATAATTATATCTAGAATAATACCACACATGTATCCCAAATCATAGATATATTAGGTTAAAGGTACCCCTACCTCACGAATGAAGGCAAGAAGATGCAAATTGAAGATAAACCTCGAAGAAATCGCAATCTAATCGGTCAAAATGTTGATCGTCACTTGTTCTTCACCTTCCATACAAGATCTATGGTGGATTCTTGGTGAAAAATAGATGAAATCAAGGTTTGGAGGTCTAGGGTTTCAAGTATGGAGGAGATGAGGAGAAGAAAAGGAAGAGAGAATGAAAAGTTTGGGCCAAAAAGTGACTTTAAAGTGCCTAACTTCGAATTGATAGCTCGAGCATCAAAGCTTGGCTCGAGCAATGAAAATTAAGTTCTAAGAGTCTCTAAATCTTGCACAGACTACTTGAGCAGTGAAAAGTTTGCTCAAGTAGACTTGTATCTAACACAGATACTCAAATTTCAAACAAACATAACTCTCTCGTCCGGACTCAATTTAAGATGGTTATTATGTCTAAATCGAAGCCCCAGAAACAAGATTTCCATTGGTTCTATCCTCATATCCAGATTCAAAGTGTGGGAAGAGGAAAAAAAAAGTGAAAGAGTGAAGATTGCTCAAAGGACAATAATCCAAATCAATGTTTTTGGTTCAATTCTACTTTACTATTATGATACCACCCCTATCAATACTCTAAAATGAATCAAAGAGAATCCTAGTACAATAATATGAATGTCAAGAGCAATGCAACTAGTCTAAAAAGTACGAAGTGTTACAATCTCCCTTCCTTATAGTTCAAGATTTAAAGTTTGGACAACTCCAAATGAAACAGAGGTTGGAACTAACACTCCCACCAACTAATCACAAAAGACCTTTACTCAACAATGAGTTTCTAGAAGATTCTCCTGATGCAAAAAA
Organism: Camellia sinensis; assembly: GCF_004153795.1. Classification (NCBI taxonomy): domain Eukaryota; kingdom Viridiplantae; phylum Streptophyta; class Magnoliopsida; order Ericales; family Theaceae; genus Camellia; species Camellia sinensis. The sequence goes on along the minus strand of NW_021026971.1, from coordinate 330,193 downwards.
TATCATGTGATGAATAGGAAACAACTCCGACCGAAGAAGATAAGGCAATCCAATGATACAAGGGGATAGAATGACTCCCAATAGAAGTACAATCGCCACTCCAAAATCTAGTTCAAAATCTAAAAAAATAAATAAATTCATATTTCATATTCTGACAAAAAAAGTTTCATATTTCAGTCCCACATTGGTATTCTCACCCCAAATGATGTGAACAATGATTCGAAAGTAGGGTGTCTCTGTTTCAACTCATTTGCAAGAATTACCTCTACGAGCTACAAGAATCCATCGATCATATGAAACAAAAGTCAAGAAAAAAGTGGCACTAACATATCCTAGAGTACTCATGTCTCAAACAGACTCAAACTCAAGGGAATAACTCTCGACTTTCTGACGGCCTAAAATCTTAGAAAGATAATCTCTCACATCACATTCACACCCCAAGAAATAACCACCCTTCACTCGGCAACCAAATTTTCAAACGATTACCTCACACCACTTCATAAGTCTTCAATCCCCTCTCATAAGAAGAAAAGATTCTAAGAAGAGTACCAGCCGCTAATTATGGCCTTCGATGAAACACTACCCAACAAAACCCAACCACAACGAACTACATTCTTACAACACAACTAGTATTCCATGCCCACATATTTACTCGGTTTCGTTTTTGAAATACTTAAGAACCAAAAATACCAAAAAATAATATTTTCTGACTTTTGAAATTAAAAGCGATTACTCTTGGCAGAATGCTTTATATATATATATATATAAATGTTTGAGATATGGACAAGTGATTTGTTAAAGGGAAGAGTTTGAAAAAAAGTTTGAAAAAGAAATTTATTTATTTATTTATATATATTTTTTGAAGTAGTTAAGGGTTATACACATCATAAGACTCGATACCCCCCCTGCATGACCATTTCTCCTTTGCTCACTAGTTTATCCATAATGATAAATTCTCAATTTCAGCAAAAACAAAGTCATACACAAAAGAAAAAAAACAAAAAAACAAAAAAACCTCTGCTCTCAAACATATTTCAACTGGTGACTTCCAAACGTCATGCCACAACCCACTTACAACTATTCAAGCAACAACCACGCATAACGATCACTATAATAAGGTTAAGTAAAACACACAAATGAGCTAAACATCACAAGCTTGGGAAGTTGCATCCCATTCATGACTACCATAACAATCCATGATTTACTCATCAATTATTTCATCTTTGCTACACAATTTTAAACAATTAACCCAATTTTGGGGATCACACACAATCAATTACAATCAAGTATTAAATATTTAGCGTGACTTCTCACTCTCATGAATGACATACATACAAGCAAGTAATCCTCATCTTTACGCCTTTTATTCAAAGTTTAAGATGAGTCCTTAGGTGGCTCACTGTCAATCTCTTTCAATGGCAAAGCTATAATAGACAACCATGCGAGAGGAAACTGATCTACACCTACATTGCCTACATATACTTGCGCAGCACAATACGCTCCTTGAAATCAACACTATACCCCAAATTATTAAATTACATCAATGATGAGTTACTCCTTCTATCCAGGAAAAAACTTCCCAACTAACTGTAAGAGGACAATTTCAAAGATAATAGCTAAATCTGGAATTTAAATTACCTCAACTAATCAAACGTAGGAAAACTGTTAATTACCTCAAAATCCAAACTACTCTCATTTACTGGGAGTCGAATACACAAGAATGACCTCAATGACCATGCTAGATTAACACACTAGCGATCCAAAATCTCCCCACACCTGTGGTGCACAAAAACCAAGACCCGGTCTCTAGGTCAACAGTTAAGAAAGAATTTCATACCCAAAAATTACAATTACTCCCACTCACCGACAACTAACTTAGCATGAGAAATTAATGAAAGGAAATCAAGAACTAAAGTCAAGTTCTTACTACCAACCACAAGACCATTTTTGACGACCTTGACTTGTATATCATTTTAGCATACTAAAATTACATGATTTTGTGTTTAATGTTGTGCATATCTATTTGTTCATGAAATATCGAATAAAATACTTACTTTGAAATAGGAATTGAAAGCCTTAATGGATTCAGAAACCCAAATTGACCAGTCCAATAGGTTTGTAGGAATATTTAGAACCATATGGAAAGCTTGATTAATGTAGCAACCCTCACCTTACACTTGTCATACTTGCATACGTTCATGCATGATCTTGTCTTGATATGTTATTTTGCTAGTTTTGCCTTGCCTTGTTTTGGCTAAGTATTGCTTGCCTGATTTTGTTCTTTGCTCGGCGAGTAGCCGAGGTCATCTTGAGATTTGATCCACTCTGAGCCTTTGTACTTTGAATGTTATGGAACCGCTTGGCCGATACCATCTTCACCTCGGGCATTATTGCCGAGATGTTTTGCACATTAGTGAACCTTGTCCGCAGGAAGGTATGGCCTAGGCCGAGATGTGGCACACCCCGCCCAAGGTGTGGCACAGCTTAGTCAAGTGTCGTCCTTCCTAGCAGATGTCTTTGTTAACCTGTTGCCGGATCCTTAATTTGAGCCGATGTCATTACTTGTCGATGTGTCTTACCCAGCTTGCTGCATACGCTTTGTCAGAGACTTGTCTTATCTATCAATCACTTTTTTGAGTTGAGCCAACCCGATAGCGCTACGTGTCTGAGCTGATTGTTAAGACAGTCGGCAGACTTAGAAACAATTCATTTTGTCTCAAATCCTTGCCTTTAGAGAGAGAAGCTCCAGAGAGAAGGAGGAGAAGTTCTTGAGTGAGAATAGACCTTCCAAGCTTGATCTTCGAAGATTGAACCGTTGGATTTGAGCTTTGATGTAAGAATCTTGATCTACTTTGATTGTTGTTATCGATCATCTAGCTGCATTGCATGATCGGATCTATTTTGCATGTCATGTATCGATTTGAAGTTGGTTTCGGAAGAAAAAGATAGTGTTCATGTGTTTTGAAGAAAAAGTCTCGTTTTGATCCAATAGTTGGAATCGAAACCATGTTTTTAAGTTTGTTCTTGCATGAGTTTCTTGAATGGGTACCCAGGTCCATGGTTTGAACTCATGGCATGAAAACTCAGATTTTTGTAACAAGTTGTGAACTTGCATCCATCTTCCAAATGATCATGTTCTTCATATTCTTCAAAGGGAAACCCAGGTTTTCCCGGCTTTGTTTTGATGAAGCCCTCGGGACCACACCTCGGCAAGGAGATGTGGCACCTCGGCAAAGACCTGGTTGGTACCCAGTGTGTTTTTGTGGGGCGGGAGCAGTGTTTAGACTCCCAGCATGTTTTTCTTTGTCATTGACTTGGATCTGGTAAGAATGCCGGGATCATTTGCATGCATATAAAGCTTGTTTTGAGAATGTGATTTGCCATGTGATTGTAGGACCTTGATCCTTGCTTTGAGCCTACACCTGGAGAATTAGGTGAGTGGTGCTTTTAATAAAGCTATGTTATACTTGTTTTGTTAAATCTTGCTTTGCTTTGTTTTGAAGAGAGTATTTGCTAACCATGAAAGAATAGCCCTGTTTTGATGTATCAATATAAGCCTTGTTTTGATGTTATTCTTGAAAAGTCCCTTATACTGGAGGACTCTAAACTTTCGTAGTACCAAGTACAAAAGTCCCTCGTGCTGGAGGACTCTAAACTTTCGCAACACTAAGTATAAAAGGATACGGTCCTTTCTTTGGAAAGACTATAAATGTTAAATCAGGCTACGGGCCTAAGTAACACAAGTTCCATAATGTTAAATCGGGCTACGGGCCTAAGTAACATCAGATCATCGTGTTAAAAGGAGCTACGGGCTTAAGTAACACAAGTCCCTTGTGCTGGAGGACTACAAACTTTCGCAGTACCTTTGACTAAACGATTACGGATCGTACAGTACTTGTTTTGCCACTGACGGTTTACCGCGTGGACTTGCCTGTTTGATAAGCTTGATGGTTTTGCCGATGTCAGTAAACATCCCTTGAGACTCGTAAGGTTTGATAGATGAATACGGTTCATCCCTTGTTTTGATAAGCTTGATTGTTGTTTTGCCGATGTCAGTAAACATCCCTTGAGACTCGTAAGGTTTGATAGATGAATACGGTTCATCCCTTGCTTTGGTAAAGTTTTGACGTGTTCTGATCTGTAAGTGAATCTCGCATATATTCATGCAAAACCTTTATTTCAGTACCATTCACTAAGTATTTGTGCTCACCCCTCTCTATATATATGTAGGTGGTGAGCAGGACGTCGGCGACGCCTAGAATGTGTTTTTGAAAGCTTGTTTTGGATTCATGCTTATGTCGGCGTTGTTTTGCAATCACGTCGGCAAATGTCTTTTTATTTACGTCGGCAATTCTTGAAAATTATGCTTCTTGGCTCGTACTCACTGTATTTTGTATATGTCGGCTCGAGAAGCCTTTTAATCAAGATGTAATACGTATTTTACCTTTTGTATTCAAGTTGTAAAGATGTATGCCATTACATTGGATCTATGCACTGCTCTTATGGACCACTTGTATTTTAGATTATTGCTTCCGCGTTTGTGAGCCCCGTTTATCATACTCTGATCTTGTTAAACTTTTGAAACTTGGCCTTCGGTAATTACAGATTACTGGCCATCACGACACCAAACTACTAGGGGCAGTTTGGGGTCGTGACAGAATGGTATCAGTGCACAAGTTCCTCGGTATACGTTAATCACACACTTTGAGTCCTAAAGAGCATAGGATTTCCCTTAGAAAGATGTTAGGATTTCATCATAGTGCTTGCTATTTGAACAAGGTGTGCATTGTCTTGACATGCCTATTTGTTACTTGTCTACGTGGTTATTTGCTTATTTGTTTTGAAGTCATACCCTTGCATGCTCATAGCATTATGAGGAGAGGTAGACCTCCAATTGGCCGGGATCAGCCCGAAGACAGAATGGATAGATTGGAAATATTAGTTGAGGGTTTGGCCCGCGAGTTGAGGCAAACCAGACAGCAGTTCACCAGTGCCACGTCGACTCAGGCCGAGCAGACTAACGGCCGAAATGTAGTTCCGGCTCCACCTCCTCCAGTGCCGCAAGTTCCCCCGCTGCCAGCCTTATATGGGGATGGCACGATAGCTTTGATCAGGGAGTTCAAGAAAATGAAACCACCAAGGTTCTCTGGGGGTATAGAGCCGATGAAGGCTGAGGCATGGGTTTTGGAAATGGAAAAGTTGTTCAAAATCTTTCCTAGCACCGACGCTCAGAAAGTGACGTTGGCAGCATTCACCTTAGATGATGACGCTCGCAGATGGTGTGGTCCGAAGAAGCAATCCAGATCTGACCTGGACCCGATTCTTAGAGTTGTTCTACAACAAGCACTTTTCAGTGAGCGTTTGAAACCACAAGGCCACCGAATTTCATACTTTGACGCAAGGCAACCGAACAGTGGCGGAATACGACCGCACTTTTACTGAATTGGCAAGGTTTGTACCTCACATGGCCAACGATGAATACATGAAGGCCAGGAAGTTCGAGTGTGGGCTTCGTGGACCGATTCAAGACCGAGTAAATTTACACAATATGCCGACTTATGCCGAAGTGTTGGACAAGGCTATTCAGGCCGAAGCTAACCTGAATCGATACCAGAGCTCGGGAGAGAATCAGCGAAAAAGGCAGAACTATGACAACCGCCGACGACAGCTGGGCACCAAGAAGAGAACGAACACGGGCAGTACTGGTAACCTAAGACAGGAGGGTAGTGCTAAACCGATGTGTTCGGATTGTGGGAAGCATCATTTCGGGGTCTGTCGTCAGACGTCTGGAGCTTGTTATGAGTGTGGTGAAGTGGGTCACTATGTGAAAGATTGTCCTAAGACAAAGGCAGATAACAACAAGAAAGGTGAGAACACCTCGGGTTCCGTTCAGAAGGGTAATGCTGGGAGAGGACAGATGAGACAGGGCAGAGTATTTGCACTAGTACCAGGAGACACTCAGAATGCTGAGACAGTGGTGTCACGTATACTTCTAATTTGCTCCCAGAATGCATATGTGTTGATTGATTCGGGTTCTACGCATTCGTTTGTGTCTGCTAAATTTGCCGAGAAAATTGATAGAAAACTAGAGCCCCTTGATTTTATGTTATCTGTGTCTACTCCATCTGGGAGATCTATGATTGTTGCATCCATCTATAGAGCATGTGTTGTTGTGATTGAGAATGTGGAATTGTTAGTAGATTTAATGCCTCTAGACATAGCCCATTTCGATGTTATACTGGGAATGGATTGGTTAGTCGCAAATCATGCATCCATTGATTGTGTTTCGAAGAGTGTCACACTGAGACCCTCAAACCTAGCTGAGGTTATTTTCTAGGGTAAAGGGATAGTGCCCCCATCTTACTTGACTTCGTCCATTAAGGCCTGTAAATTAATTCAGAAGGGGTGTCGAGGCTACCTGTGTAGTATATTGAGTGATCAGGATGGAAATGTTAATTTAGCCGACATCCCAGTCGTTAGTGAATTTTCCGATGTCTTCCCAAACGAATTGCCTGGCCACTTAACCGATAGAGAAATAGAGTTTACTGTTGACATCGTGTCAGGAACACAGCCGATCTCCAAAACACCTTATAGGATAGCCCCAGCTGAACTTAGAGAATTGAAACTGCAATTACAAGAATTGTTGGATAAGGGATTTATTAGGCCGAGCACTTCACCATGGGGGGCACCCGTTTTATTTGTTAAGAAAAAGGATGGCACACTCCGTCTTTGCATCGATTATAGAGAACTTAATAAAGTCACTATCAAGAACAAGTACCCATTACCTAGAATTGATGATCTGCTTGACCAATTACAAGGAGCACGAGTCTTTTCCAAGATCGACCTTAGGTCTGGTTACCATCAGCTTAAAGTTAAAGCCGAAGATGTTGAGAAGACTGCTTTTCGGACAAGATATGGCCACTACGAGTTTTTAGTAATGCCTTTTGGAGTGACCAATGCCCCTGCTGCATTTATGGATTTAATGAACAGAGTCTTAAAGCCATATTTAGATGAGTTTGTAGTTGTCTTCATTGATGATATACTAATCTATTCCAAGAGTAAAACTGAACATGAAAATCATTTGAGACTTGCCTTACAGATTTTTGAGAGACAGAAAATTGTATGCTAAGCTTAGCAAGTGTGAGTTTTGGCT